>SJYC01076210.1:0-12877 GCA_006408675.1 Madoqua kirkii | reverse complement strand
GAGGGGTTAAGAATCTAAGCATTATGGCTTTCTGCTTTTTTACATGTTCTGATTCTTTATAATATCTTACAAGTATAGGTTACCTATATCCACTAATTTAGTATATTCAATTTCTACTAGTATTCATCTTATATAATTACTATGTACTTCAACACATTCTTTCCTACTCTGTACCATTTTAATTTTCTTCTCATTAACATTAACAAATTATTGATTATATACCAAGTATTATGAATGTTCTTTTAAGAAAAGATAATTTTATCATCAAAAACACTCTAGCAGAGATACAGAGATAATAAACAAGTAAAAAATGAATGAGTAATTACAAATTCAAATATAAATTGTTATAAAGAAAACTGAGGTGGTGTCTTTTAAAATAAGATTTGAAGTATGAAAATAATAAATTGTACAAAAACCTGATGCCAGCTTATTCACAGCCTTGTTGGAGAAGAGAAAACTAATATGTTAAATTAATAAAATACTACCGTTAAAATATAACATGAGATATATGTTGAAAATTAAAAATATAACACTGAAAGGTTTTAAAATGAAGGTATAAGAGATAAAGTCAAGAATAAGCCCTAGATTTTTAAGATTGCCAGGAGAAATATCAATAATCTCAGATACACAGATGATACCACCCTTATGGCAGAAAGAGAAGAACTAAAGTTCCTTTTGATGAAAGTAAAAGAGGAAAGTGAAAAAATTGATTTAAAATTCAACATTTGAAAAGCTAAGATCATGGCACCTGGTCCCATCACTTCATGGCAAATAGGTGGGGAAACAATGGAAACAGGACAGGCTTTATTTTGGGGGGCTCCAAAATCACTGCAGATGGTGATTGCAGCCATGAAATTAAAAGACACTTGCTCCTTGGAAGAAAAGCTGTGACAAACCTAGACAGCATATTAAAAAGCAGAAACATTACTTTGCTGTCAAAGGTCTGTCTAGTCAAAGCTATTGTTTTCCCAGTAGTATGTATGGATGTAAGGGTTGGACTATAAAGAAAGCTGAGTGCCAAATAATTGATGCTTTTGAACTGTGGTGTTGGAGAAGACTCTTGAGAGTCCCTTGGACTGCAAGGAGATCCAACCAGTCAATCCTAAAGGAAATCAGTCCTGAATATTCATTGGAAGGACTGATGCCGAAGCTGAAATTTCAATACTTTGGCTACTTGATGTGAAGAACTCACTCATTGGAAAAGACTCTGATGCTGGGTAAGATTGAAAGCAGGAGAAGGGGACGACAGAGGATGAGATGGTTGGATCAGCGACTTGATGGACATGAGTTTGTGCAAGCTCTGGGAGTTGGCACAGGGAAGCCTGGCATGCAGTAATCCATGAGGTCACAAACAGTCAGACATAGGGAACTAACAAAATGACAAGTGAGACAAATGTTAAATTCAAGAAAAACAAAGACTGATGACAAAACCTACATTTTATATAATGTTTCTTACCAGTGACTAATATTTACATTTTGAATAATATAAAGCTTCACAATTAACCAGAATTTTTTATTGAAATCATTTTTTAAAGGATGTGATTGAATGTTGAGATGTGGTATGAAAGAAAGTAAAATCCTAATCTTCCATAAGAGCAAATCAATAAACAGTGATTAAAATGAATACATCAAGAAATATCAATATATGCATATTATTTTAGACAATAAAGATAAATAACCAAAGATAACATGAGAAGAGTAAGTCAGGAGGGGGATCAAAATGGGAGAGTAGAAGGATGTGAAGCTCAACTCTGACAAAAATACAAAAAATGCATCTACATGTGGAACAATTCTCAAAGAAAACTACCTGGAAGCTGATTTCCTATACAATCAAAGCTACAAGAAACATCTCCATGTAATCAGGTAGAAAGGAAAAAAAATGAAAAGATCATCAAGACCAGCACTCCTGGAAGGGATGTGTAAAAAAGAGAAGGTCCTTGAAAAGCCTCTTAACTGCTGGGAAACACGCTGGTGCAGAAAATAAGGCTGGAGACATCTAGATTCTACTCAAGAAGAAAGCACCCGTGCTCACTTGCTAATAATCAGGGTGGAGAGAGACTTGTGCTGGTGGCTATCACCTTGCCTACTTGCCACTCTAAGGAGCGAATATCCTGGCCCCACTCTCTTTACACTGCAGACTGGCAGGAGGTCAGGACAGAGATCCAGTCCGGCTGCACAGAGAGAGACAGATGCGCAGGGGGTGCGATCCAGGCAGAACTACAATGACCACTGTCAGCGCAAACACGAGGGTGGCGGAATGAACTGGGCTGTGACATTAGCAATCTTTGCACAGGGTGGCATCACAAGAACTCGGAGGGTCTAAGCGCTGCATCCAAGGGGTGCAGACCCTGAGAGAGGACTTGATCTAGCTCGATATAGCCTGAAGCATCTAGGGTGGGGTTGAGGAGGAGGAGAGTCACAGTGGGCAACGTCAACACACACACACACACACACACACACACACACACACTCAAAGCAGTTCTGACCACTGAGCCCACTGTCAGCAGACATGGGGTGAGAGCGGGTTCTGGTCACGACAGACATCGTGGCCACAAGCATGTGAAGCATCACAGGAACAGGCCAAGGCAGGACACTGAGTCTTGGGTGGATAGGCCCTGGGCAGAAGTACATAGCAGTTTATTCTTGGCTCCACCAATGCCAGAGTCCAGCATCCTGGCATCAGATCTAGGGTGGATGGATCCTCGGAGAGGTCTACCACAGAGGTATCTCAGATTCCAAGTGGCAGCACACCCACCTTGATTCCTGCAGTCAGAGTTACCCAGCCATGAGCCCCAGACTACTTCACATTACAGCCCTGCATTAGACACGGGTGAATACAAGGGAGAAGGGGATGCAGCTTTGGGCTGCTTCTGAGTGGAACTGCAGAGAGCTGCACGGGTCACTGAGACTGCACGGCGCTTTCCTGGGTAGTCACCTTGCTCGGCGCTTCCTTCAGTAGTCACCTTCTTTGGGGTAGTGCATGCACTCAAGGGCAGCAGAGCCTGATCAAACATGATCCTGTCTACTCCAAGAATTGAGGAGCAAACCCTGTCCTTAAGTGGGTGGTGACAGTCACAGAGCAAAGAAGAGACCTCACATCCAGTGCAGGGTCTGGACACAAATCACATTCCTATCAAGGAGACAAAGGCCAGTATGCTCTGAGGGAAGATGTGACTGTCATCCATACCAAAACCAATCCTCAAAGCAAAATGCTAGGTACACACAGTCTACACAGAGATGTTCCCACCTAAAAATACCACTTCAAAACCAAAATACACAACTGCTTCAGCTAAATTTATAGAGACAGGGAAAGTTAAAAAAAAAAAAAAACAGGAAAACTACTGCTAATTAAAATAACAAGAGAAAAATTCTCTAAAGAACAAATAATGCAACAAACCTTTCCAGTCCACTACACTCTGAGTTCAAAAATGGTGGTAACTAAAATGCTTTAGGAATTAAGAAAGATTATTGAAAGAAGTGCAGGCAACTGTAACAAGAAACAAAACCATAAAGACAACCAATCAAACTTGGACAATTTGACTGCTGAGATAAAAACCAGCTTAGAAACAATGATTAGCAGATAAATGACACAGATAGAATGAATAAGTGATCTGCAAGATATTGGAACAGCAGACAGAAAAACAAATGTAAACAAAAAAAAAGTGAAAGCAACATATAAGATCTATGGGATAACATGGAGAGTACCAACTTACATGTAATAGGGGTTCCAGAAGGAGAAAGAGAGAGAAAAGCCCCACAAGGGAAAAAACCTGTCTGCCAGACCACTCTGATCATGGACCTCTCCGTGCAAGAATACCGAAGTCGGCAGCCATTCCCTTTTCTGGAAGAACTTCTGAACCAGGGATCAAACCTGGGTCTTCTGCATTGCAGGCAGATTCTTTAATATCTGAGCCACCAGGGAAGCCCCATGATATTCTACCCAGCAATATGATCATTTATAATAGAAGGCGAAGACAGAATTTCTTGGACAAGGGAAAACTAAAAGAATTCAGCACTACTAAACCTAAATTAAAATAATTACTAAAGGGTCTTTGATAAATAGAAAATAAACAAGAATCTATAGGCAAAGGAAAATCATAGTATTAAAGGCATATATATAAAAGGATTAAAAATCACTTAAGCCAGTATACATACCTTCTAAAAAACAACAAAAAAAATGATAAAAGTGATTACAACTAAAATTAACAGCAAAAGGATAGCATGTTAATGTAAATTAGGACATCAAAAGCACAAAATGTGAAACTGGTTCCTGGTAACACAAAAGTTAGGGACTGGTGGAATAAATTCACCAATCAAAAGACATAGACTGGCAGGTGGCATAAAAAAGAACAAGAATCTAGAATATGCTACTGAGAAGATATTCACTTCAGAGCAAAAGACACACACAGACTGAAAGTTAGAGATGGCAGAAGATGTTTTGTGCAACTGGAAATGACAAAAGCCATGAGTAGCAATACTCATATCACAGACAAAATGGACTTTAAAACAAAGTCAATAAATAATTCACAACCTAGAAATAAAGAAATGGGAAAGCAGACTGCTTACCTGCCTTCTGCAAAACCTGTATCCAGGTCAAGAAGCAATGGTTAGAATGGGACATGGAACAAGGCACTGCTTCAAAATTGGGAAAGGAATATGTCAAAGCTCTATACTGCACCCAGTTTATTTAACTTATGTGCAGAGCATATCATGTTAAATGTTGTGCTGGATGAAGCACAAGCTGGAATCAAGATTGCCAGGAGAAATATCAATAACCTCAGATATGTAGATGATACCACCCTTGTGGAAGAAAGTGAAGAATAACTAAAGTACTTCTTGATGAAAGTAAAAGAGAAGAGTGAAAAAGCTGGCTTAAAAAGAAACATTCAGAAAACTAAGATCATGGCATATGGTCCCATCACTTCATGGCAAATAGATGGGGGAACAATGGAAACAGTGATAGACTATTTTCTTGGCCTCAAAAATCACTGCAGGTGGTGTCTGCAGCCATGAAATTAAAAGACGTTTGCTCCTTGGAAGAAAAGCTATGGCCAACCGAGTCAGCGTGCTAAAAAGCAGATATGTTACTTTGACAGCAAAGTTCTGCCTAGTCAAAGCTACAGTTTTTCCAGTGGTCATGTATGGATGTGAGAGTTGGATCATAAAGAAGGCTGAGTGCCAAAGAATTGATGCTTTTGAACTATGGTGTTGCAGAAGATTCTTGAGAGTGCCTTGGACTGCAAATAGATCAAAACAGTCCATCCTATAGGAAATCAATCCTGAACATCCTTTGGAAGGGCTTATGCTGCTGCTGAAGCTCCAATATTTTGGCCACCTGATGCAAAAACTCGACTCACTGGAAAGGAGTCTGATGCTGGGAAAGATTGAAGGCAGGAGAAGAAGGGAAAGAAAGAGGTCAAGATGGTTGGATGGCATCACTGACTCAATGGACACGGGTTTGAGCAAGCTCTGGGAGATGGTGAAGGACAGAGAAGCTTGGCGTGCTGAAGTCCATGGAGTCTCAGAGAGTCAGACATGACTACGTGACTGAACAACAAAGAAATGAAAACTAAATAAAAATATTTCTTCCCATGAAATATTTTGTTTATGTTTGAACATATCATACTTAATATGGAATAATTATATATAATAATTATCTCCCACCCAATTTACTGATTATAAAGATTGACATTAATGCTATGATATTTAATATTGGTAATATAATTTATCTCGGAGAAGGCAATGGCACCCCCACTGCAGTACTCTTGCCTGGAAGGTCCCATGGATGGAGGAGCCTGGTGGGCTGCAGTCCATGGGATCGCTAAGTCAGAGATGACTGAGAGACTTCACTTTCACCTTTTACTTTCATGCATTGGAGAAGGAAATGTCAACCCACTCCAGTGTTCTTGCCTGGAGAATCCCAGGGACAGGGGAGCCTAGTGGGCTGCCGTCTATGGGGTTGCACAGAGTCGGACACGACTGAAGTGACTTAGCAAATATAATTTATCTATTTATATTTTAATATTATGAATTCAAGCTACTTTAACTTTTTGGAGAATGCAAATATGGGTATACACATATATACAAAATATAGGGATAGCAAGAGAAGGAGAGATGGCCCTGTTCTGAATTGAATGAGTCTACACCTTCACAGGTATCTAAGAGAAAAGTGTCCAGTAGAAGGATAACCAAAGCTCAAAGTCTCTGAGGTGGAGCAAGCTGAAACGTTTGAGAAATGAGCAGGAGGCCAAAGAAGCTGGAGCAGAGACTAAGGGGAAGTGAAACAGGCAATGAAGTCAGGCAAGTGATGCCTTCTTTCTGTAGACTGGAAGGACTTTGGCATTTTTCTGATTGACTTGGAACATGACTGAAGTTTCTCTTTTCTTTTTTTGAAGTATAATTGACATACAATATTATATTAGTTTCAGGTATACAACAAGTTGACATTTACAAACATCACCAGATGATCACCACAATAAGTTACCTCCTGTAACAATTTTAAGTTATTACAATATGATTGACTATATTTCCTGTTTTGTATAGTACATCCCCATGACTTATTTGTTAACTGAAAGTTTGGGCCTCTTAATTCCCTTCATCTATTTGACTATCCATCCACTCCCCTTTTTGGCAACCACCTGTTCGTTTTCTGTATCTATGAAACTACTTCTGCTTTGTTTTATTTGTTCATTTGCTTTGTTTATTTTTTTTTAGATTTCTTTTTTTTATTAGTGAGTTTATATACTATATGTCCTCCTCTGACATATTTCTCCTAACATAATAGCATAATATTCTCTAGGTCCATCCATGTGGCTGCAAATGGCAAGATTTCATTCTTTTTATGGTTTAGTAATATTCCGTTACACATACACCCCACATCCTCTTTCATCATTTATCTACCAAAGGCCACTTAAGTCACTTCCATCACTTCCATATCTTGGCTATTGTAAGTAGTGTTGCAATGAGTCTAGGGGTGCATACAACTTTTTAAATTAGCATTTATTTCATTTTTGAGATGGGGGATATCTGTGTTAAATTTACACTTCATCAGACCCAATCTAGGCTTCCCTGGTAGCTTAGCTGGTAAAGAATCCACCTACAACACAGGAGACCTGGTTCAATCCCTGGGTTGGGAAGATCCACCAGAGAAGGGATAAGCTACAAACTCCAGTATTCTTGGGCTTCCCTGGTGGCTCAGCTGGTAAAGAATCTACCTGCAATGTGGGAGACCTTGGTTCAGTCCTTGGGTTGGGAAGATACCCTGGAGAAGGGAAAGGCAACCCACTGTAATATTCTGGCTTGGAGAATTCTATGAAATGTATAGTCCACGGGTCACAAAGAGTAGGACACAACTGAACAACTTTCACTTCACTTAGATTCAATCTGATTGTTTTATGGAGTTCAATGTTTCAAGTTACAGGTAATAAAAGCTTCATTCAGGGTCTTAAAAACAGGAAAGTGAAAAGGAGTCAGATTCTGGATATATAAATGAAAGGGAGAGTTGTCAGGATTTTCTGTGTATTAAAGTTCAGTGCTTCTTGAGTTTCCTCTTGCCTCCAGTTTACTGAAGAGATCATCACAGTTTTTAAAAATGATCAAATGAATTTAATGACAGTTCAAAGCCAAAACTCAGAGGTCCATTTTTCATACTTTGCCCTGCAGTCGCTGAGGCTTAATATGATGAGTCATATTTGTTGGTTCCACCTGCTCCTTCCTTCTCCCACGCTCAGCATACATGGTATAATAGTGAAAAAAGCTGTTTGGAAGCATAGAATTGTGATGGCATCGACCCTCACACCTAATAGCCATGGAAGCCTAATGACAGAGAAAAGATCTGGTAGAGATCCTCAGAGGACTACAAATTGATATGAATACAAGTTTCCCATTAGAAACATTACGCCACCTAGTTTTATACACCATTATCTTCACTTCCCAGTGTTGAAGAATTTGAAAACTAAAACTCATAGGCCTATATGGAGTCTCAAAGGACAGAAAACTTCTACTTTAGAAAATCGAAAGAAATATTTCCCTGTATATTTCCTGTGAACTGCAGGAAGCAATTGGATCTTTTAGGGGTGAGTAATAAAAGCATCAGTGTTTGAAGTGTCCTGGTTAGGTTGCATTGAGTCCCACAGGACAAACAAGACATGAGCAGGCTTTCCATTGTCCTTTTCTGTGGCGTCCCCTCCCTATCGCACAGTGAACACCTAACATGGAAAGCAGTGTTCTGAGAAAGCGGTTGGGTTAGAATAGAGATGCCACAGCACTAGATATCAAAACAGCCAGGTGCACATGCTCAAACCTTGCCCTCTCACGTTATAAATGAGCACTCTTTTCACAACGAGAGATCGTCTAGCCTTAACCAGAGCATCCTATTTCAATCATCCATACTCTCAGCTGTTTACCCAAGAGGAGTCTACTGCACTTTGTGACACGGCTTCAGTGTGTCACTCACTGCACTTTACTTTCCCACAAAAGACTGACGTTAAAGAGGCGACATAGCCGTGGCATTCACATTTAAATTCCAAAAAGATACTTACTACATGGTTGATACTGATCTAGTTATTTTGTCCCCATATATGTTAATTTTTTCTTCTATAAAAATGGACGGTATGTGTCTCAGTTTAGTGTGAGAATGAAATGAGTAAAAACATGTGAATCACTTAATATGGTCTCTGTGTAGAGAGTCATTGAGTAAATGCTAACACTCCTATTAAAAAGTTTATAGTTCCGACCTGTCAGTGAGAAGCCCTCTTTGTTAAGCTCATTTTAGTTTGACTGCACGGAATTTGCTTCTGTTGAAGAAAAGCAACTTAGTAAGGTCAAGAAATCAGGCAATCCATGGCAAAGTGCTTGGTGGCTGAGTGTGCCCTAGAGGTGCTGAGGTTTGTTGTATCATAAATAACATTGCTCACATTATCCCTCCCCAGTTTCTGCAGCATGGTAAAGGTAATAATGTGTAACTGATGGAATTTCAATAAAGCATTATTGAAACATTTGTTCAGTGACCTTTTTGCTCTTTATCTTTTGCCTGTTAACATTCTGGTATAATCTCTATTCACCTTTTACGTTGCTTTCAGTCCTACTCATGATATCCTCTTAATTGAATCAAGACATCTATTTTATTTTCTTTTCAGAATAGATATTATATATGTAATAGTACTTATTAAGAAAAAAGCATTATTGAAACATTTGTTCAGTGACCTTTTTTTTCTTTATCTTTTGCCTGTTAACATTCTTGTATAATCTCTATTCACCTTTTACGTTGCTTTCAGTCCTACTCATGATATCCTCTTAATTGAATCAAGACATCTATTTTATTTTCTTTTCAGAATAGATATTATATATGTAATAGTACTTATTAAGAAGTTTACAACCTAAGTTAGGAGATTCGGGCCTAGAGAAAGACAGAACATTGAGTAGATTTCTTATTCAAAGGGGAATCAAACATCAGTTAAATTCTCATGGTACTTGAATGACAATAAACACTCTGGAGCACCTTTTCAGTTCCACAGCCTAGCAGAGTGCCATATGGTAAAATCCTTCCTTGTACCAAAGGATGTTTTGCCTGTGTGGGGTGCTAAATCTGTCAGTGCTATTTTATTCCTGACAAACAAGAATGCTGAGATGGTCTATAAACTGTTTACATATTTATGATATTCTTGGAATATACTTCATAGATTAGAAAAATTTAGATGAAAACAGCAGAGGAAGGCAGAAACAAGAAAGCTTTTTTTTTCCCCCCAGGAAAAAAAATTGTGCTTAAAAGAGCAAGAAAAAGTATCTTCTCGTGATCGTGATCGGTGGATTAGGGATGACTCAGAACATTCTCACAATAACAGTCTGTTTCCACAAGGCATAAAATTTAAGGTAGCACAGAGAATTGAAATCTTGCTTTCCCAGGATCCGTCAGGGAACACTGATAGGGAAGAGTGGGTACCTGTTAAGTTTACCAGACCTATGAAATTCCAGAATCTAGGATTGTGAGGGAGTGAATCAGATTTATTATGAGCTTTCTTGGCAAATAATACTTTCTTTCGAATAACACTAGATTTATAAAGCTAAGAGTGACTGTTCTAAAAGTTTTAGTTTTTTGAAGTCAAGATTTACAGAAATAACAAAATGTAGTTTAATTTTGAGTTGATGTCACCTGTGAATTTATCTTTTTCTGAGCAAAGGGATAAATAGCACATAAATGTTAGCACTTCACGACCAGAGGAAGGCAATAGAAAGAGAAACATATTTCTAAAGAAGCAGACCTAAAAGAAAGTAAAGAACTTGTGAAATTGTATGTTTAAAAAATGTTTAACTGGATGAAAATCCACAAAATCTGAAATCCAGTAAAGAAATTTTATGTGTGATAAAAAGAGGAAAGCTCTTCTATATCCAATAACATAGGAGACTAAGTTAAAGTTTCAACTCCTTCCACAATACATGAAATAAAAACATAATAATAAATTAATGCTGCTGCTGCTAAGTCGCATTAGTCGTGTCCGACTCTGTGTGACCCCATAGACGACAACCTACCAGGTTCCTCCATCCCTGGGATTCTCCAGGCAAGAACACTGGAGTGGGTTGTCATTTCCTTCTCCAATGCATGAAAGTGAGAAGTGAAAGTGAAGTTGCCCAGTCATGTCCAACTCTTCACGACCCCGTGGACTGCAGCCCACCAGGCTCCTCATTCCATGGGATTTTCCAGGCAAGAGTCTGCAGTAGGGTGCCATTGCCATCTTCAAATTAATGCTAACCAAGTTTAAATGGAAGAAGAAAATCAGCATGCTGGAATGAATAGCAATCACAAATCAGAGCAATAGGGTACAAGTTGATAATGTGGTTTAGATGAATGCTTATATTACAAAAGGATGCTGCTGCTGCTAAGTCGCTTCAGTCATGTCTGACTCTGTGTGACCCCATAGACGGCAGCCCACCAGGCTCCTTCATCCCTGGGATTCTCCAGGCAAGAATACTGGAGTGGGTTGCCATTTCCTTCTCCAATGCATGAAAATGAAAGGTAAAAGTGAAGTCGCTTAGTCGTGTCCGACTCTTGGCGACCCCATGGCCTGCAGCCTACCAGGCTCCTCTGTCCATGGGATTTTCCAGGCAAGAGGACTGGAGTGGGGTGCCATTGCCTCACCATCCTGTTATTGTTGTTTAGTCACTGAGTCGTATCTGACTCTTTTGCCACCCAAAGATCCTTTGCCCACCAGGATCCTTCCGTCCATGGGATTTCCCAGGCAATAATACTAGAGTGGGTTGCTGTTTCCTTCTCCAGCTGTCTTCTTAACCCAGGGATCAAATCCACATCTCCTGCATTGACAGGCGGATTCTTTACTGCTGAGCTACCAGGGAGGCTCCATACCACCCTACCAGGGTTAAAAATTCTCACTTGAACTGCTCAATTTTGAAAACTTATACAAATAATAAAAGTGAATCACCTCCTTTCTGTGTTAATTAACAAATAATTGTAGGCAGAGAACTGCAAAACAACTAGGTGACTGGGGCACTGATATGAGACACCCTGACTTCATCACTTGGGGGATGAATTACTACTGGGTCCAGAGTTGCCTGACATTCCACTAGTGCATTCAATGACCTGATGGTGGATATAAGAAAAATTATACTTTTGGCTAATGATGGGTGCAAAAAAGATTTTGAGATATTTGCAGAAAAACTGTAATGTGGTACAAAAAAACCTTGTGACTTCTAATAGTGATGCCACAGTTCAGTCGCTCAGTCATGTCCAACTCTTTGTGACCCCATGAATCACAGCATGCCAGGCCTCCCTGTCCATCACCAACTCCTGGAGTTTACTCAAACTCATGTCCATCGAGTCAGTGATGCCATCCAACCATCTCGTCCTCTGTCAACCCTTTCTCCTCCTGCCCCCAATCCCTCCCAGCATCAGTCTTTTCCAATGAGTCAACTCTTCACACGAGGTGGCCAAAGTACTGGAGTTTCAGCTTTAGTATCAGTCCTTCCAAAGAATACCCAGGACTGATCTCCTTCAGAATGGACTGGTTGGATCTCCTTGCAGTCCAAGGGACTCTCAAGAGTCTTCTCCAACACCACAGTTCAAAAGCAACAATACTTCGGTGCTCAGCTTTCTTCACAGTCCAACTCTCACATCCATGCATGACCACAGGAAAAACCATAGCCTTGACTAGACGGACCTTTGTTGGCAATGTCTCTGCTTTTGAATATACTGTCTAGGTTGGTCATAATTTTCCTTCCAAGGAGTAAGTGCCTTTTAATTTCATGGCTGCAGTCACCATCTGCAGTAACTTTGGAGCCCAAAAAACAGCTCCTCCTAATTCTACTATGATTTATTGCCTACATTTATGACTAGAAGACATTGAATTTTGTTTAGAGCTTGATCAAAATGAAGATGTAATTTTTCCATGAAATTCTGGGCCCTTAAATCTGTACATAGACCTCATGGATAAGAAACTTTGCTTTACATAAACTACCTCATTTAATCTTTATATGACCACAATGAAGAAAAAATTAATTTTTTAACTGGAGATAGAACTGAAGGACAGACAGTTTGATTTTTATCAATTCATATTACATAAAAGGTAAAGCCTGGAGCTGGGATTCTAGCAGAGGCAAATTGACTCTGACACATTTGCTTTTATTCTTTTATTTTGAACTAAATTCTTATGCATTGTTATGTATTTATGCATTAGATAGTTCTGTACCTATCTAGCCAATTGTTCTTTGTATTGATTCATGCACCACATCTATATTGCTTCCACTGAAGTTTTATAATGTATTTAATATTTGGTAGGATAATTTCTCTCTCAATATTTTACATGTATTTTCAATACCCCAATTAATTATGTGAACTTAAGAGGTATTATTAGAATTCAGGTTTATT
>SJYC01076202.1:0-33392 GCA_006408675.1 Madoqua kirkii | reverse complement strand
CAGCCAAAAACCAAAATAAATAAATAAAATTATATATACCTACTGTTGACTAAAATTTTTCTTCATTACTTTTATAACAATTATAAATCTATTGTTTATAATTCCTGTAGTGTTGATAAGATCTAGGATCTTTTGTTTCCATTTTAGCTTCTCGGTCTCACGTGACTGTTTTATTCTTATTATTAAATAAAATTGTTTTGGAGACAATTTACTTCAAAACTTCTGTTTTGAAGTAAAGAAGAATTTGAGAGCTAAGATAAAGCTAATTTTTCATTCTATAGTTCAGTCCAAGATATGTGAATTAATTTTTTTGAGTAATAACATGACAAAATATGCTGCTAAAACTGTAAAGAATCGGTATCCCACTTTGACTTAAGACTTCCTGCAAACTAGATGAGCATTTCTTATCAAAAGTCAAAAATTTTCAAAATAAGACAGATTCCAACAGTATTGATCTTACTTGTTAGTGCCTTTATAGTATTGATATTGTAGTTATTGTTTATACTGGAGAAGGAATATTGGATAAATGGAGAAGGAATATTGAAAAATGTTAATTTGAGTAATAACATGACAAAATATGCTGCTAAAACTGTAAAGAATCGGTATCCCACTTTGACTTAAGACTTCCTGCAAACTAGATGAGCATTTCTTATCAAAAGTCAAAAATTTTCAAAATAAGACAGATTCCAACAGTATTGATCTTACTTGTTAGTGCCTTTATAGTATTGATATTGTAGTTATTGTTTATACTGGAGAAGGAATATTGGATAAATGGAGAAGGAATATTGAAAAATGTTAAACCATTTCTGTAACTCCAACATATGCATATAAAATGATATCACAGTCAAGGGCTTGAATATTGGGGAAGGAAATGGCAACTCACTCCAGTGTTCTTGCCTGGAGAATCCCAGGGACAGGGGATCCTGGTGGGCTGCCGTCTATGGAGTCACACAGAGTCAGACACGACTGAAGCGACTTAGCAGCAGCAGCAGCGGCAGCAGCCCTTGAATATGAAGCAAGAGTCACAGTAACTAATTTGTAAAATGAATAATTATAATAATAACTTTTGTTGAAATGAATAAGAAATATCACTTATCATTCTATGTTGGTCATAGACTCACAGTAACAGGAACCACCTACAGGTAGTTTTTTAAAGCACAACATTTTATATACAATTTGAGGAGACGGAGAATTACTAACTGAAAATTTTTCATAATAAAATGTTTTCCTAACTACATCACACTCTGGTGACAACATATGACCAAGAAAATGTGCAAATATTTTGCACACTTATCAAATGTCATTAAAATTGCCTTTCTAAAGATAAATTACTCTTAAGCCTTTGACCTATGATATCATTTTATATGCATATGCTGGAGTTACAGCAACAAGAGCGAGTCTAACATTTTTCAATGCTTACTATCTTCTAGGCTCAGCACTTTATATATAATACATATATATATATTAATTTATTTAATATTCTCTTCAGAATATTACCTTTATTTCGAAAATGGGGAAATAGATTGAAAGAAGTTAAATAATTTGTCTGACACAAGAAAGTTAATCACTGAACAAGGTGGGAAATATCAGAAACTGTCCATAAAGGCACGGAATAAGCATATTTTGATTAAATGAATAAAGCCAGCTAAATTAAAAATTGTATAGTGCCCTTCAATCTTCTGTAAGAACTCAGCTGCAAGGTAACTTGATAGCATCAATAGAGCAATAACACAATAAATAGACATTGAAAACAGAGAATGAACTACACGAACTCCTAGCCCGGATATCTTATCTAGTATTCTGTAACAATTCCTATTTTACTTCCAGTTACATCTACACCAAGATATATATCTTTACCAACTTGTTTAAGGAAAATGATATTTCCTTTAATCCATCTCTAGTAGACATGAATAGTATGAAGTCACTTTAAAACCAGTTTCCACCTCCAGCACATCATTTCAGTTGTCACTAAACACATGTTCTCTGACAAAATTTTAACAGTGACCTTAAAAATAATCTTTAACTCAATGTCTTTATTGTACAGTTATAAACTTAAGGCTTGAAAGGATTTGCTTATGAGCTTAATGTTAGAATGAAGCGAAAATCATAACAACAAACTTCAATCTCAGGTAGGTGATCTTTGCACAATACCATAATAACTTCATAAGTAAAATAACCTGAGAAAGTGAATGTTTAGAGGTCCAAAATTCTATACACTCTATATATGTAAGGTTTCTTTCCATTTGGTATCTGAGTAAGACAGGCAAAGTGTGCACCTGTATAATCATCTTTCTCCTTCATACAGATCTCATTCAGCTTGGAGCAAGGTAGCTCAAATAACAATATCCTACATAAACTGAAAATTTACTCTGATCCAAGGGGAGTTTTAAGTTTCTCACATGCCTCAGTGATAAAGAAACCTTCTGACAATGCAAGAGATGCAGATTCAATACCTGGGTCAGGAAGCTCCTCTGGGTAGGAAATGGCAATCTACTCCAATATTCTTGCCTGGAGAATCACATGGACAGAGGACCAAGTTGGACATGACTAAACACCCATCCATGCATGCAAGAGAGTGTTTTACATATATTCTCATTAAATGTGAAGATCCATAACACAATTGTTTTCCAACTAAAATATTCTCATTAACACTACTTAGAATTACAATGTTTTAAATGGTTATGAAATTAGGTATGTACTGTCTTACATTTTATACTAGTACACATACAGAATACTATGTGATTACAAGGAAACTGCTGATTTTTAGAGAAAATCTCTGTGAAGTCTGAGTGAAGTTAAAAATGGTTATCAAATTTAGGATATTTTCATTGAAACTTAATCTGACATGTGAAAGTGAAGTGAAAGTGTAGTCACTAAGTCATGTCTGATTTTTTGTGACCCCATGGACTGGAGCCCACCAGGCTTCTCTGTTCATGAAATTCTCCAGGCAAGACCACCACAGTGGGTTGCCACTCCCTTCTCCAGGGGATATTCCCGACCAGGGATCGAACCAGGGTCTCCCACACTGTAGCAGTTCTTTACTGTCTGAGCAATCAGGGAAACCCTAGCCACACAGATGATATTAAAAGTTCACAGAGACTATGTCCTACCTCCAACTGATGATATTTACATCGTGTTTTGTGTGGAGAAGTGAGAAGAAAAAATAACAGACATATGCATTTTACTATTCATAATAGGATTTCAACTTTGTCCATCAAACTCCTAAAAGACTCTGAAGACAGATTATGGTACAGTAGCTAAAGCTGAAATTCCAATACTTTGGCCACCTCATGCAGAGTTGACTCATTGGAAAAGACTCTGATGCTGGGAGGGATGCAGGGCAGGAGGAGAAGGGGACGATAGAGGATGAAATGGATGGATGGCATCACTGACTCTATGGAAATGAGTCTGAGTGAACTCTGGGAGTTGGTGATGGACAGGGAGACCTGGCATGCTGTGATTCATGGGGTCACAAAGAGTCGGACACGACTGAACAACTGAACTTAACTGAACTGATATTTAACGTACATTTGGTATATAAGCTTGACTTTATGTAAAGAATAATAATTTTACTTATACATAATGACTAACCAGGAAATAACAAATAGCAACTGATTTACATATGTGGCTAAGATCATGAACTCCTTATTGCAAAATTCAGACTTAAATTGAAGAAAGCAGGGAAAAACTACTAGGCCATTCAGGTATGACCTAAATCAAAACCTTTATGATTATACAGTGCAAGTGACAAATACATTCAGAAAACATGAAGAACTATAGACAGAGGTTTGTAATATTGTACAGGAGGTGGTGATCCAAAACATCCCCAAGGGGAAAATAAAGGCAAAATGGTTGTCTGAGGAGGCCTTACAAATAGCTGACAGAAAAAAAAAAGTGAAAACCAAAGAAGAAAAGATATACACATCTGAATGCAGAGTCCATCGAATAGCAGGGAGAGATAAGAAAGCCTTTCTAAGTGAACAATGTAAAGAAATAGACAAAAACAATAGAATGGGAAATACGAGAGATCTCTGCAAGGAAATTAGACATACCAAGGGAATGTTTCATGCAAAAATAGGCACAACAAAGGACAGAAACAGTATGGAATTAACAGAAGCAGAAGATATTATGAAGAGATGGGAAGAATACACAGACTATTCAAAAAAAATCTTAATTACCTGGATAACCATGATGCTGTAAATACTCACCTAGAGCCAGGCATCCTGAAATGTGAAGTAAAATGGGTCTTTTGGAAGGAGAAAGCTTATAGGAAGCATCACTATGACAAAGCTAGTGGATGTGATGGAATTCTAGCTGAGCTATTTCCAATCTTAAATTATGATGCTGTTAAAGTGCTGCACTCAGTATGCCAGCAAATTTGCAAAACTCAGCAGTGGCCACAGTATTGGAAAAGGTCAATTTCATTCCAATCCCAAAGAAGGGCAATGCCAAAGAACATTCAAACTACTGCACAATTGCACTCATTTCACATTCTAGCAAGGTCATGTTCAAAATCCTTCTAGACAGGCTTCAACAGTACATGAACTGAGAACTTTCAGATGTTCAAGCTGGATCTAGAAAAGGCAAAGGAACTAGAGATCAAATTGCCAATATCTGTTGAATCATAGACAAAGCAAGAAGATTCCAGAAAAACAACTACTTTAGTTTTATTGACTATGCTGAAGTCTTTGTGTTGATCAAAACAACTATGGAAAATTCTTAAAGAGATGGATATACTAGACCACCTTACCTGCCTCCTGAGAAACGTGTATAAATGTCAAGAAACGATAGTTAGAACCAAACATGGAACAATGGCCTGGTCCAAAATTGGGAAAAGAGTGTGTCAAGATTGTATATAATCACCATGTTTATTTAACTTATATGCAGAGTACACCATGTGATACGCTGGCTGGATGAATCACAAACTGGAATCAAGTTTGCCAGGAGAAATATCAATAACCTCAGATATACAGATGACTCCACACTTATGGCAGAAAGCAAAGAGGAACTAAAGGGCCTCTTGATGAAGGTGAGAGGGCAGTGAAAAAGCTAACTTAAACTCAACATTCAAAAAGCTAACATGGCATCCAGTACCATCGCTTCATGACATACAGATGCGGAAACAATGAAAACAGTGAAAGACATTATTTTCTTGGGCTCAAAATTACTGATGACAGTGACTGCAACCACGAAATTAAAAGATGTTTGTTCCTTGGGAAAAAAGCTATGGCAAACCTAGACAGCACATTAAAAAGCATATTAAATTGCTTTCACGACAAAGGTTCATATAGTCAAAGCTATGGTTTTTCTAGTTATGTATGGATATGAGTTGTTGCTGTTCAGTTGCTTAGTGGTGTCTGATTCCTTGTGATACCATGGACTGCAGCACACCATGCTTCCCTGTCTTTCACTATCTCTCAGAGTTTGCTCAAACTCATGTCCATCTAGTCGGTGATGCCATCCAACCATCTCATCCTCTGTCATGCCCTTCTCCTCCTGCCTTCAATCTTCCCCCAAATCAGTGTCTTTTCTAATGAGTCAGTTCTTTGCATCAGGTGCCCAAAGTACTGGATCTTAAGTCTCAGCATCAGTCCTTCCAAAGAATATGCAGGATTGATTTCCTCTAGGATTGACTGGTTTGATCTCCTTGCAGTCCAAGATACTCTTAAAAGTCTTCTCCAACACCACAGTTCAAAAGTATCAATTCTTTGACACTCAGCCTTCTTTATGATCCAATTGTCACATCCATACATGACTACTGGAAAAACTATAGCTTTAACTAGACAGACCTTTGTTGGAAAAGCAATGCCTCTGCTTTTTAATACACTATCTAGGTTTGTCATAGTTTTTTTTTTTTTTCCCAAGTAGCAAGCATCTTTTAATTTGATGACTGCAGTCACCATCTGCAGTGATTTTGGAGCCCAAGAAAATAAAGTCTGTCACTGTTTCCATTGTTTCCCCATCTACGTGGCATAAAGTGATGGGACCATATGCTATGATCTTTGGTTTTTGAGTCTTGAGCTTTAAGCCAGGTTTTCACTTCAGTCTTTCACCTTCATCAAGAAATTCTTTAGTTCCTCTTTGCATTCTGCCATAACAAGGGTGTCATCTGCATATCTGAGGTTATTGATATTTCTCCTGGCAATCTTGAGTCCAGCTTATGCTTCATCCAATCTGGCATTTCACATGATATATATACCCTACATATAAGTTAAATGCGCAGGTGACAATATATAGCCTTGAAAGACTATGGTTCAATTTGGAGCCATTCCATTTTCCCATGTCCAGTTCTAACTGTTGCTTCTTGACCTGCATACACATTTTGCAGGAGACAGATAAGATGATCTGATATTTCCAACTCTTTAAGAGTTTGTCATGGTTTACTGTAATGTACACACTAAACCATGGTATAGTAAAGGCTTCAGCATAATCAATGAAATAGAAGCAGATGATTTTCTGGAAATCTCTTGCTTTATTCTATGATCCAATGGATGTTGGGAATTTGATCTCACGCTCCTCTGCCTTTCTGAAATCCAGATTGAACTTCTGGAAATTCTTAGTTCACGTACTGTTGAAGCCTGGCTTAGATACTTTGCTAACATCTGAAATGAGTGCAATTTGGGGATAACTTTGAACATTCTTTGGCATTGCATCTCTTTGCAATTGGAATGAAAACTTACCTTTTCCAGTCCTGTGGCCACTGTGGAGTTTTCCAAATTTTCTGACATATTGAGTGCTGCACTTTAGCATCATCTTTTAGGATTTGAAATAACTCAGCTGGAATTCTATCACCTTCACTAGCTTTGTTCCTAGTGATGCTTCCTAAGGCCCACTTGACTTCCCACTCCAGGATGTCTGGCTCTAGGTGAGTGATCACATCATCATGATTATCTGGGTCACTAAGTTATTTTTTCGTATAGTTCTTTTGTATATTCTTGCCACCTCTTTTCAGTACCTTCTGCTTCTGTTAGGTCTATACCATTTCTATCCTTTACTGTGCCCATCTTTGAATGAATTGTTCCCTTGAAGAGAGTTGGACCATAAGGAAGTTTTAGCAACAAAGAATTGATGCTTTCCAACTATGGTGTTGGGGAAGACTCTTGAGAGTCTTTTGGACTGCAAGGAGATCAAACCAGTCAATCCTAAAGGAAATCAACCCTGAATATTCATTGGAAGGACTGATGCTGAAGCTGATGCTCCAATACTTTGGCTACCTTGTGAGAAGAGCTGAATTATTGGGAAGGACTATGATGCCAGGAAAGATTGAAGGCAGGAGGAGAAGGAGATGACTGAGGACTAGATGGTTGGATGGCATCACTAACTCAATGACATGAGTTTGAGCAAGCTCTGGGAGATAGTGAAGGATAGGGAAGCCTGGTATGCTATAGTCCATGGGGTCACAAAGAATCAGACATGATTGAGCAATTGCACAACAACAGTGATTTAGATATGTCAATGTGTTTGTGTTTGTGTGTGTGTGTGTGTGTGTGTGTGTGTGTGCACTCAGTTGCTCAGTCATATCCAACCCTCTGCAACTACATGGTATGTAGTCTACCAGGCTCCTCTGTCCTTAGAATTTTCTAAGTAAGAATATTGGAGCAACTTGCCATTTCCTACTCCAGTGGATCTTCCCAACCCAGGGACCCATCTCATTTCTCTTCTGTATCCAGCATTGGCAGGCATATTCTTTACCACTGTGCCATGAGGGAAGCCAGATGTATGAATACTGATAAAAAATATTAAATTTTAATGTACAGTTTAAGAGTAAATAGGTATTGCAACAAGTATGATAGCAATAAGAGAAAATAAGGAATTTTACCAATTAATTTCTATATTGTTCATTTATTCCTGCTCTATGAACTTCATGGAATTATATTCTAAATAATTTTTATAACAGAATTAGCAGAAGTGTCTAGCTATATGACTTTCTATTTTGAAATTTAAAAAGGAGCAACACTACAATCAATACATGTGTTTACATTCTATGGCACTTGCTTTCCTGATCAAAGAAGCATAATGAGAGATTCAATTTTTGAAAATCACACTATCTCCTTGAAGAGTTACACTAACAATACAGAATAACTAAAATTCGTACTTCAGAGTCCGAGTGCAAAAGGGATCCTAAGGAGGAGAGATGAAGAGAGCTAGAATGGAAAGTCTTGCCTTCTCAAAGAACAAAGCCTTGAAAATGCTTCAGATACTGAGATGACTTAGCCAGAATAAGAGAATGGGCTTCAGCCCTCAGTCCAGATACAACTGCAGTTTTCAGAGGTACTGACAGAGGCAACCTCACTACAGAGCAGTATTTTAAATCTGGAGAGAGGTACATATGAACCTGAAGAGGTAGAGCTCTATATATTAGAGTATTTAAATTTAATTTTGTAAAACAAAAACAAAACCAGAAGTCATTTATTAAATGTATAAAATAGTGTGTGATAAAGCACAAAAATATGATGAGGCAAGAGGTAAAATAGAATGAAACCTATTGAAATGCATAAGTTCATGATTGCTAACATGAAATAAAAATGATAAGTATTTATGGAGATTGCCTCTTATTTTACAAAACCTCTCCACAGGAGAAGAGAAACATGAATTTAATTATGGAAAACAATCACTGAAAATAGTATGAGAAAACTGCTGCATTGTCTGAAGGGGTAAGAGAAAGTTTTACTAAACTATTGCTAAGCCAAAGAAAAATGAATATAGAATATTTTTCATGAGAACTCGCACATCCTTGAGATATTACCAGGAGGAAGCTCTTCATTCTTACTCTCATTTCCAGGAGAGAACAAAAAGCAAGAAGTCAAGTTAGACACTCCCCACATGATTATCTTTGATCTATGAGTTAAACAAGAAAACTAAATAAATATATTATTGTAAAGAAAACTAACCTGCTTATTTAAAAGGGAATCTTAAAGGTTATATTTGTTTTCCTACCATGTTAGAAATGAGAGTGGACAAGCTTACATTTTAACACCCTTCCACACTGTTATTTTTAGACAGGGAAAGAGAATATATATATATATTTTCTAAATATATATATATATTTAGAAAATAAAACTTAGAAGCACATCTTTCACAGGTATATGTGAAAACATGAATGAAAACAGGGTAGCCTTTAAGCCAGAAATTGCTCTTGCATTATGTTAAAAGTTATGTTTGCATATTTAATTAAGGAGAGGCAGTTAATAATTATATAGAAATGTCTTTCTAATAACAACCTTGAGATTTTGATATTATAAACTGAAACAAAATTTGACTAATAAAGTCTCCCTCAACATAATTAAACCAATTTTGTTACTTATGAATTTAAAGTTTTAAGGAACTCAGAATGCAGAGGTTGGAGAGATGAATAGAAAAGGGAAAGAGAAGGGAAGAGAGAGAGAAACAGGGAGGGAGAGGTGGAGGTGAAGGGAAATTGCAAAACACCTACTTATAAGTCAATATTCAGAAATTTTTCACTTTTCATGGAATAGAATAAATGCTATAGGGCCACAGTGCTATTTCTAAAGACATATCAAATACTCTACTTCTCAAATGTGAGTGACAGGGGATAAGCAACAATTTTTGTATTTCACTTCTACCTCTCCCTCCTTGTTTCTCTCTGTCTTCCTTGACCTCTCCCCTTCTCTTTTTCTTTTCTATCTATCCCCCCCCCACCTCTAAATTCAAAGTTCCTTAAAACTTTAACTACATAAGTAATAAAACTAGCTTAGTTATGCTCAGGACTGAAAATAGTCACATGAAGTATCATTTAGTTCTGTGACAGCCAGTCACACCAAGATAAAACAGACTACAAAACAGATTCATAGTAAAAAATGAATGCTTTCCAGGACACTGCCTTCCTGAGGAAGACTTCTGAAGTCAAGAATATATTGTGGTGTTCTCATTTGATTAAGAAGAAATATTTAACTACACACAAAATGTTCATTAAAATTAATGCAGAGTGTACGTTCCATCAACTTTTGCAGAGCAAATTACCTTATAGTAGGGAGGGGTGGGGAAAAACTTGACAGTTACATGTAAAAGAATGAAACTAGAACACTTCCTAACACCATATACAAAATAAACTCAAAATGGATTAAAGACTTTAAATGAAGCCAAAACCTGTAAAGCTCTTAGAGAAAAACATAGACAGTGCACTCTTTGACATAAATCACAGCAAGATCCTTTTTGACCCACCTCCTAGAGTAATGGAATAAAAACAAAAATAAACAGATAGGACCTAATTAAATGTAAAAGCTTTTGCACAGCAAAGGAAACAATAAACAAGATTAAAAGACAACCCTCAGAAGGGAGAAAATAATTGCAAACATAACAATTGACAAAGAATCAATCTCCGAAATATATAAGAAACTCATACAGTTTAAAGCCAGCATTGCTTTTTCTTAACCAACATGTGATTAGTTGAAACTTCTACAGAAACTTGTCAGGGGTATAAAGTACACTTGAACTAGCAGGAGGGACAGACTTTTAACACATTTCTCTCTCCAACAGACAAGAAGTTTAGATTAGTAAAGGTGCAGCTTTCTTAGATAAAATTTATTCTGTACTTCCTCATTCGTTATTTATCATTCTGAATTTGAACTGTTCTCTAAAGTTATCAAAGGGGATAAACTAAAGTCATTCAAATTATGAATTAGCACAAGGTTAACCAATTTTATTATCATGTTTAGTCTGGTTGATTTCAGTAAACCAAAACCATATTTAAACTACTACACTCTAGTATACATTGTTTTCTTCTAAAATGTTTATGACCATCACCATCACTATCACCACTAGCATTATTTTAATTTCCAAGCAAAGAAATATTTCCCTGGATAAGACGACTTTACTGAAGACTGCTGCAATAGGAGCAAGGATTAATGCTAAAAGGGGGACAGACTATACTCAACTCCACTGACACAAGGCAGATGGTAGTTTAGTCAGTAAGTCATGTCCAACACTTTTGCAATCCCATGGACTACAATTCACCAGGCTCTTCTGTCTCTAGGATTTCACAGGCAAGAATACTGGAGTGGGTTGCCATTTCATTCTCCAGGGGATCTTCCTGATGCAGGGATCAAATCTGTATCTCTTGCATTGCAGGTGGATTCTTTACCACTGAGTCGCCAGGGAAGGCTCCCAAATCAGACTTATCTTTAAAAATCTAGGAAAAGAGAACCACTTACCTAAATTGATGGTATATTTATATATTAGATCCTAAGTAGAATCTACCTGCACTCTTTCACATGTTCAGCAGGCTTCTCATTATATCATATAATAGAAATGAAAATATATTCATTTATAAAACATCAAATATCTACATGTATACAGTATTTGATTCATTTATAAAATACATATACTTTTCTCAGGTCTCTAACAGGCAAGGAAAAATCTGTGAAATCTTAGTTTAAATCTAGACTCATCTACCTACTAAAAACGTAAGTATCGTAGACAAGTTCCTTCAGTCTCTCTGAACTTCTCTTTGTTCCTGTATAAAACATCAACAATGTCACTCTACGTCATGAGGTCATTTTTTAAAAGCAATTAAAATATAGTTAATGAAATAAGCTCAAGCAGTACCTGGCACTTAGTGCTCAATAATTTTTTTACTTTGTTTTATATCTCCATTGTTAATGAGCATACTTCACAAATAGTACTTGAACATGTATGTCCTAAGCTTCTATTTCTAAAAATTTTATTTTACTGAATCACTTCTCTGAACCTCAGGTTCCAAAGAGACAGAAAGTCTGGATCTTGAGATAAAATTGCTGTAACTATACTTAAATCATTTCACAATGCTAAATTAGTTTAATAATGCTCAGTTATCAGAATCTGAAAACAGTATTAATGGAGGAGAAGCTTAAAGAATGCCCACTAGAATGAAAAAAAAAAAAAAAACCAACCACAAAACAGATTACTGGCATGGTAAGTGACCATAGAAGGATACTAGAAATGACAGAAATGAAGATTAGAAATAGATATGCCATTATCAAAAATGAAAAATAGGCAGATACTGCATCAAGTACCTGCTGATAAATATTATAGGAAACTTGATAGAAGGAATGAAAGTGAAAGTGAAGTCGCTCAGCCGTGCTCGACTCCTTGCAACCCCACGGATTGCAGCCTGCCCCAAGCTCCTCTGTCTGTGGGATTTTCAAGGCAAGAGTACTGGAGTGGGTTGTCATTTTCTTCTCCAGGGAATCTTCCAACCCAGGAATCGAACCTAGGTCTCTCACATTGTAGACAGAAGGTAAGTCCTACTACTTGAGGTTCATGGAGAATAAATATTAACAGTGTATCTTTACTAGTATGTCTTTTTATTATATAAGTTTCAGGTACTTGGGGACATAGTTCAACATATGTATACAATAGAGAATGATCATCACAAGTTTAATTACTATCAATCACCATACAGTCAATATGTCAGCAAATTTGGAAAACTCAGCAGTGGCCACATGACTGGAAATGGTCAATTTTCATTACAAGCCCAAAGAAAGGCTATGCCAAAGAATGTTCAAACTACTGTACAACTGTGCTCATTTCACATGCTAGCAAGGTCATGCTCAAAATCCTTCAAGCTAAGCTTCAGCAGTGCATGAACTGAGAACTTCCAGATGTACAAGCTGGATTTAGAAAGGATAGAGGAAACCAGAGATCAAATTGCCAGCATTCACTGGATTGTAGAGAAATTAAGGGAATTCCAGAAAAAAAAAAACACCTACGTCTGTTTCATTGACTATGCTGAAGCCTTTGATAAAATTTGAAAAATTCTTCAAGAGATGGGAATACCAGACCACCTTACCAGTCTCCTGAGAAAACTGTATGCAGATCAAGCAGTAACAGTTAGAACTAGATATGGAACAATAGACTGGTTCAAAACTGGGAAAGGAGTACATCAAGGATGTGTACTATCACCTTGCTTATTTAGCTTATAGGCAGAGTACATCATGTGAAATGCCAGGCTGGACGAATCACAAGCTGGAATCAAGATTACCAGGAAAAATATCAACAATCTCAGATAGGTATATATTACCACTCTAACGGCAGAGGGCAAAGAGGAACTAAAGAGCATCTAGATAAGGGTGAAAGAGGAGGGTGAAAAAGCTGGCCTAAAACTCAACATTCAAAAAACTAAGATCATGGCATTCAGTTCAATCATGGTGGCAAAGGTGTGCTCAGTAGCTCAGTCATGTCAGATATTTTGTGACCCTGTGAACTGTAGCCCACTAGTCACCTGTGTCCATGGGAGTTTTCAAACAAGAATACTGGAGTTGGTTGCCATTTCCTTCCCATGGCAAATAGAAGGGGATAAAGTGGAAGCGGTGATGGATTTTCTTTTCTTGGACTCCAAAATCACTGTGGATGGTGCCTGAAGCCATGAAATTAAAAGACACTTGCTACTTGGAAGGAAAGCTATGACAAAACTAGACAGCATATTAAAAAGCAGACATCACTCTGATGACAAAGGTGCATGCCATCAAAACTATAATTTTTCCAGTAGTTCTGTATAGATGTGAGTTGGACCATAAAGAAGGCTGAGCATCAAAGAACTGATGTTTTCAAATTGCAGTGCTGAAGAAGACACTTGACAGTCCCTCAGAATGTGAGGAGATCAAACCAGTCAATCTTAAAGGAAATCAACAGTGAATATTCATTATAAGGACTAATGCTAAAAATGAAGCTCTGATACTTTGGGCACTTGATGCAAAGAGCCAACCCACTGGAAAAGACTGACGCTGAGAAAGACTGAGGGCAGGAGGAGAAGGGGATGACAGAGGATGAGATGGTTTGATGGCATCACTGACATAATGGACATGACCTTGAGCAAACTCTGAGAGATAGTGAAGGACAAGGGAGACTGGCATGTTGCAGTTCATGGGGTAGCAAGGAGCTGGATATGACTTAACGACTGAACACAATAACCATACAGTTGATCCCCTTCCTTCATTTCACCTATCCCCTGACCCCTTTACCCTCTGGTAATCACTAATCTATCTTCCATACCTATGAGCTCTTATTATTTGTTTACTTACTCTTGCATCCATAGGTTCCAATATGAGTGAATCTTATTGCTTGTTTTCCCCTGTCTGATTTCTTTCACTAAGCATAAACCCTCAATGTCCATCCATGTAGTTACAAATGGCAGAATTTCATTCTATTTTATAGCTGAGTAATATTTCACTACATAAACACATGTATAATATATTTTTATCTATTCATTACCAACTGACACTTAGACTGTCTGCATATCTTGGCTACTGTAAATAATGTTGCAGTGAACATAAAGCTGCATATATCTCTCTGAATTAATGTTTTCTTGTTCTTTTGATATCTGTCCTGAAGTGGAATAGCTGAGTCATATGGTAGTTCTAGTGTTTCTCCAGTAGTTCAGACAGTAAAACCTGCCTCCAATGTAATCAACCAGAGTTTGAACTCTGGGTCAGGAAGGTCCCCTGGAGAAGGGAATGGCTACCCACTCTGGTATTCTTGCTGGAGAATTCCATGGACAGAGGAGCCTGGTGGGCTAAAATCTATGAGGTCACAAAGAGTCAGACACAACTGAGTGACTAAAACACATACACACACACACACATGCACATACATAGAGTAATTCTACTCTTAATTTTTTATGATATCTATATATTGTTTTCCATTTATTGGGAATTGATCAGTTTTCATTCCCACCAACAGTATACAAGAATTCCCATTTATCCACGTACTCTCCAACATTTTTTTTTAAATAATAGCCATTCTAACAGGTATGAGTTGATATATCATTGTGGTTTTAATTTCTATTTCCCTGATGATTAGAAATGTTAAACATCTTTTAACATGCCTGTTGGCCATTTGTATATCTTTTATGAAAAAATATCTACTCAGATCCTGTGTCCATTTTTAAATCTGGCTGTTTGTTTTGATGTTGTTGCTGTTGAGTTGTATGAGTTCAGTATATATTCTGGATATCAACCTCTTTGGGGGTATATGAATTGCAAATAGCTTCTTCCATTTGGTAGGTTGCCTTCTTGCTTTGAAGATAGTTTCCTTTGCTGCGCAAAACCTTTTTACTTTGATGTCACCTTGTTTTCTTATTATTAATATTTCTTTTTAACTTGAAGTCTTTTTAACTTTTTTAATAGGGTAGTTTTGTGGTGGTGAATTTCTTCAGCTTTTGCTTATCTGGGGAAATCTTAATCTCTCTCCTTCAATCCTGAATGATAACCTTAATAGATAGAGAATGCTAGGTTGAAAATTATTTTTTTCTTTTCCTTCCTCTCAGTCCTTTAAATATGCTTTGCTACTCTGTTCTGCTCTGTAAGGTTCCTGCTGAAAAATCTACTGAGAGCTTTGTGGGGTTTCCCGTGTAGATAACAAGTTACTTTTCTCTTGCTTCTGTGAGGATTCTATTTTTATCCTTAGCTTTTACCATTTTAGAATGTGTCTTGGTTTGTTTCTCTTCGGATTCATCTACTCAGAACTCCCTGAGTATCATGGACCTGGGTATCTGTTTCCTTCATCAGTTTAGGAAAGTTTTCAGCCCACTATTTCTTCAAATAATTTTTCTGGCTCTTTATCTTTTCTTCTGGGACCCTTATAATGCAAACACTATTCTGCTTGATGTTTTCCCAAAGGTCCTTTGAGATATCTTCACTTTTTTAAAACTCCTTTTTCATTTGCTTTTCTGTCTGATGAATTCCATTGTTTTGTCTTCCATTCTGCTATTTCTTTCTTCTACCTCATCCAATCTACTATTGAAACCCTCTAGTGTATTTTTCACTTCAGTTACAACTTCTGTTTCGTATTTTTAATTTTTTCTATATCTTTGTTGAAGTTCTTACTGTGTTAATCTGTTCTTCTTCCCAGTTTGGTGAGCATCTTTATTATCATCAGGCATCTTTAACAGGTAGATTGCTTATCTCTATTTTGTTTAGTTCTATTTCTAAAGTTTTAGCTTGCTTTAGTTGGGACATATTCCTTTGTCTCCTTATTTTGTTTATTTTCTGTGTTTGCTTCAATGTGTTAGGTAAATCAGCTACCTCTCCCAGTCTTGAAAAGTTGCCTTATGTGTAAATGTCCTGGGAGGCTCAGAAGAGCAATCCCACCTGACCACAAGAGTCAAGTGCTCAAGGAGTGTCATCTACATAAGCCATGTGTACCCTCCTGTGGTGGGGCGGGGGGTGGGGGGGGTATGGCTACTGCTGTAGTGTACTGGTGGGCATGGTTGACCCCTGGAACAACTGTGAGACCCATCACAGAAACTGCAGGATGCTAGGGTGGCACTGCCCTTCAACACTGCTGTACAGCCCAGCTGTTGTAGCTATCAGGTGCTGGTTGGTAGGGTTACCACTGGACCTGATATGAGGTCAGGCCATAGATCAGGAGTAGGAAGTTCTCTTTAAAGGATGAGTACTTTCAAATAATAGTCACTAGTATTGCTAACCCAGGGATTGAACCCACGTCTCTTGCACCGCCTGAGGCTCCTGCATTGGCAAGCAGATTCTTTAACACTGCACCACCTGGTAGGCCCTATTAATAATTTAGATGGAGATTTTCAAAATGACACCACCAGACTGGTATTAGCAAGGTAACTTGAGATTAAAAAAATCACTCTTACTATAGTCTCAGTACCTATGAACATTCCAACTGATTCCTGCCTCTTTGGCAGATTCTTCAGAATAAGTAAATGCATCCCCCTTACTTCTAGTCCATTCTGGAGGAGGAAATGGCAATCCACTTCTGTATCTTGCCTGTAAAATCCCATGGACAGAGGAGCCTGCCGGGCTACGGTCACGGAGTTCCAGAAAGTTCGACCCGACTGAGCAACTGAGCACACACCTATAGTCCATGCCCTTTTTCAATTTGGTTTGAACTGTTTTTCAGGTGAAATGAGTCTGCAGGTAAGCCCATTAAGAGTGTGTTTTCTGCCCCTTAAGTTTTATAGTTTTCCTGGAACTATTCCCCACTGATTTTCAAAGGCAAGTATTTGGGGGGTTGTCTTTACCTCTGAGTCAATTCTTCACATCAGGTGGCCAAAGTACTGGACTTTCAACTTCAGCATCAGTCCTTCCAATGAATATTCAGGACTGATTTTCTTTAGGATGGACTGCTTCGATCTCCTTGCAGCCCAAGGGTCTCTCAAGAGTCTTCTCCAACACAACAGTTCAAAAGCATCAATTCTTTGGCACTCAGCTTTCTTTATAGTCTACCTGTCACATCCATACATGACTACTGTATGACTAATGATGTACTTGACTAATGTTTTCACAGGTGTTTATTTATTCCCAAACTAATAAAGTTGTACACATTAAATATGCATAGCTCTTCACAAGCCAATCCTGCCTTAATACAGTAGTTTTAAAAAATGAGTACTTGATTCTCAAATTATAACAATTATATTTACAAAATAATTCAAAACTTAACCTGTATGTCTTTTTGTTTAAAATTAGTATGTTACACTAAGTTTGGATGAAATAAATAGAAATTTTATCATTAAAAAACTTAGAGTCAGAGAGGCCTAGGAATTGTCTCCAAGACTTGACAACTGGTTATGCAGTAGCAATGCTAAGTTTGGAACCCAGACTTTTCTCATCTTCAATGCCACTTATGTATTAGTCTATATTGTCTCATGGTATGCACATGCCAATTATACTTGTAGATGACAAATAAGGAGAGAATAAATACCCTGGATATCAGATTAGAATAAAAATATCTTGATAGGTTGGAATGGAAAGCTGGAACTGGACTTAACAAGAACTATTAAGTGTTCATTCTACATCTATGATTCAATTTACAATTATACAACTCAAGAAAAGGAGAGAGGTGATTCAGGGGCAAGGGCTCAGTGTGTGTGTGTGCTTGTACTTGTGTGTTAGGGTACAGTCACCCTGTTTACATCATTATCCACAGATAGAATTGGATGATTTTGAAGAATATGAGTCCCCTGGTACTGACAGCATTCAAACCTATGCAAGATGACATTTCAGTTTGGTTTAGTTCAGTCACTCAGTCATATCCGAGTCTTTGTGACCCCATGGACTGCAGCACACCAGGCTTCCCTGTCTATCACCAGCTCCTGGAGCTTGCTCAAATTCATGTCCGTTGAATCGGTGATACTTATCCAATTATCTCTTCCTCTGTCGTCCCTTTATCCTCATGTCTTCAATCTTTCCCAGCATCAGGGTCTTTTCTAAGGAGTCAGTTCCTTGCATCAGGTGGCCAAAGTATTGAAGCTTCAGCTTCAGCATCAGTCCTTCCAATGAATATTTAGGACTGACTTCCTACAGGATGGACTGGTTGGATCTTGCAGTTCAAGGGACTCTCAAGAGTCTTCTCCAACCCCACAGTTCAAAAGCTTCAAATCTTTGGCACTCAGCTTTCTTTATAGTCCAACTCTCACATCCATACATGACTACTGGAAAAGCCATAGCTTTGACTAGACAGACCTTTGTCAGCAAAGTAATCTCTCTGCTTTTTAACAGTATGAAAAGATGACATTTAGGAGAGTACTATGGCTAGGATTTAAGCACCAGGTGGATGCATGGACTGAACATTTAGGCATCTTTCCAATCCTGATATTCTGTTATGGTATGCTCAGATGTCCAAACAAAAAAGAATTCAGTGTGATTATTTGCAGGAGAGAAAAAAACAGGATACATATTTCTAGTCTCTTCAGTTTGTAGAAATAGTTGAAAAAAAAATCGTCAAAAGAGCAACATTATATCTCAGCTGACAAGCCTCACCCAGTGCACACTGCAGGCAATGCTCTGTCACTGAGAAACAAACCGGCCCACCCAGAAGAAATCTCACTGATCTTGATGCTTGAAAGCTGGAAGCCTCACTGGAGAAGTGAACAGTCAAATGGGGGTTGTCAGTGCTGATTAGTTGAATATTGAGAGATATTCTTTATACAAAGGAAAAAGAGAAAAGAAAAAAGAGGATATTTATCTGCCAAGAGTGGTGTGAGCCCTTTAGCTGGAGGGTAAAGGTAAACTGCCATAGCTTGCATTGGTCACGTTTAGCTGGAGTTTGAATACAGCGTGTAACGTAAGAACAGGCACAAGGGAGCACCTTTCATCTCCCTGAAGGGATTACTGGCTAAAGGAATACTGTCAACCATCTTCTGGGGTCCCTCCCTCAACATATGTGGACTCTGAGCACAAGCAGCCAAGTTGGGCTTCTCTCCAGTCAGGGGCATATGGTGAGGTCAGAGTGGCTAAAGGGGCTGAGACAGATTTGATGTCACAGCTAGCAAAAGAAAGCCCATCAAATGCAGGTGCACAGAAATTAGGAGATTAGAGCAATTTCTGCCATTTTTGCTGCCAGTGTTTCCCCACTCCCTTGCTTCGTAACTTGTCAGCACACCTACAACTGGGTTTGATAAGAAAGAAGCAGAAATGTAAGACTGATATATTTTTAAATAAAACTACCAATTTGGGAATGGAAGAATCCTTTCACACCAAATGGCAGTTTATGATTATTGAGGCATTAAGGAAGAGCACTGCCAAGAATTTAACAGGCAGGGCTTCTCTGTCAAGAACTGCGAAGAAGCACTCTCCCAGCAGCCTGACGTCATTTTCCCTTGGTTAGGGTTGGCATGGGTGTGCGACTGAAGCCGCCAAGAAAGAGACGATGCAGGTAAGTAAAAGCAAGCCTCCACAGTTTACACGCAGTTGCCTCATCCAGTGAGAAATTATAGTTCAGATGAACACTTTCTTGTGGCATAGAATTTTGCACAGGATATAAAGAACATTTTATATCAGAAAGTAATACACTACAACTTTGACCCAATTCACCACCCACCTAATTCCATTAGGAAATAAAGAAACTGTCTAAATAAAGCGACTAGACTAATTGAAGCTAGGATTTCCAGAACAGACAGACAGAGCCGAGACTCTAATTAAAGGAGCCTCCCAACCCCACTTGTGGACCAAAGGAGCTGAAATAGGGAGAATATGAATTCCTTCTGCTTTGCACCACAATAGCACCATCTGACTAGTCAAACCACTGTCCAAATAACTGCATACAGTCCAGTTAAAAATGACAAAATATAAACATTTAATTTAGAGCTATTGGAAGTATTATGTGAGTGTGTGGGAGATCAGAAAGTTTGGGATAGAGGAAAAATAGGATTCCAGCTTTAGGATTGACCTTGAATGCCAATCAAAAATGTCTTGCCATTTTTGGATTCCTGAAGTAAATAAAAAACAATAACTTTAGTAAACTATGAAATGAAAGGGGTTCCCTGAAATGCTTGTCAGGCGACTTGGCCTCAATATTTTGCTCCTCACAATCTCATGTTAAAAAAATTAGTACTGGTTGTTTTTTATTTGTTTAGTTTGCAACATGGTATGTTAATTCAGATCCTAACAGAAGCTACCTTTTCCTTTGTGTTGCAGTGGCTAAACAGCCACATAAAGTAATTGTTCCCTGCTATTAAATTAAAATTTAGAGGAAGGAACAAAAACAAAATAGCATAGTTAATGAAAACCCACCAAAGTTTTAAGTCATTAGATGGCACAGAAGAACCTCTGGTTTATTAGTAAATGTCACCTGTCAGCAGCTAACATTTGGATGAAGTCTTATATCATTGTCCTGGCCAAACTATGACAAAGCGGAGAAATTGCTTAAGCAAAAACAAGAACAATAAAAACAAAGGTTTTCTAAATTACTGTTGCCCGTGTCATTAAATTTCATATTGTGCATGGAATATAAATACATCACTTTGTTCTGCATGACAAGCAGAAGTGAGCATTCATACATTACTCAGCCACTTAATTAAGTGCCTGGGATATTTGCAGTTAGCAGAAACTAATAAGGGAATCACATTTAAATTCAAATCACTCTCAGGGTAGCTGTCTGCAACATAAGCAAAGCTTACTGGGTAGATGTTCCACTAAATGCTCAGCTAAAAGCTCAGATTCACTGTATTTGTTAATAAAGAATAATTCTACTTGTGATTAAAAGTGAGAGTAAAATAAATAATTCCGTTAGGGATTTTGAATGATGTTTTATTTCCCCCATTTTAAATACCCATTTTGTCTATCACTTTGTCTAATAGGATAAGGGTATGATTTAGGACTTTGCCAGCACAGAGAGAAGGTTCCATAAAAAACAAATGACTACGCTGACCCTTTTCATTGAAGCCTTTCAACAGACCTGACAGTAATGGCTCCTGCATCACCGACAGTAAACAATAAAATTATAAAGTCCTCATTCAGAAAAAGCAAGCTGGAAACAAAGTGATGGGAGGGCACAGGAGGCCACAAAAGGGGACAAGAAGGGAGGAGGCAGAAGGCATTCACATTTTTATAACAGGAAGCCAAGAACCCAGCATCCCGAACTCTGGGGGATTACTCCTCCCTAAGCCACTGCTCAAGACTGGGTTTATTTTTAATCATTCATCTTTATAAATTTTAACTTTCCTAGACTAACACAGTCCCATATGGTTTCAAATCTGCCCTTAATTCCAAACAAGCCTCCACACCAAGCTTCTTCAAAATTTCAAAGCCATCTGGACTCCAGTGGTAAAATGACCTCTTGTAATTTCTCCTTATACTAAGTCTGGCTTTTCAGCTTCAGAAACTAGACTCTCAGGCCCCTTCTACCAAGAGTAGAAGTACAGGTTCACAAAAGACTATCACTCGAAGAGAAATATGCTCTAAACCAGGGTGCTTACAGAAGAGTGAATGGAGTAGCTTAGATTCAGATTGTACACCTTTGTTCTACTCAGAGAAATTACATAATTTTACCTGAAATCACATATAATTTTGCTACAGAAAACATAAATTCCATGAATTCTATGTTGTATTCCCAAGTAGAAATGAATCAAAGTAAATCTGAATATTAACACTGCATTTAAAGTGAAATAATATTTTTGGTTAGATGAAAATTTGGCATCTTTTGCAAGTCATAAAACCTTTGAAGCATAAATTCTGATTGTCACAATAGGTACTGTCACACAGCATCACCTCAGATATTGTCAAGGTACCATCTGGCATGAGTTATATAGCAGTGGATGAAAAAGGTGTAGGTCTAGCATTCAATTCTTAAAAGTATCAGGATCAGTATTCATATAGCATCAAGAGTCATCACAAGACAAATGCAAGGTATATACACAGAAAAATATTTTGAGAATTTACATAGGAAATTATTAGCTTGGTTATATCTGGAAAGAAGACAAGAGACATAGCTTTTCACTGTATATTCTTTTAGGCAACTTTAATTTTTTTCCCATGTGTATGCATTGATTTTGGTTTGGAGAGTAAATTAAAAAGTAAAGTTTACCAACAGTTCTTCAAAGTTTTCACCAACCACTTATCTCAAATACAACAATGTGAAATAACACCTTCAAATATTCATAAGCATCCAGTGAAATCCATCTTATCATTATGAATAAGTCTTCTAATTCAGTCGGGGTTGCCCAGACGGCTTAGTGGTAAAGAATCCCCTTGCAATGCAGGAGACATGGTTTAAACCCTGGATTGGAAAGATCCTCTGGAGAAGGAAATGGCAAACCACCCCACTCCAGTATTCTTGCCTGGGAAATCTCATGAACAGAGTAACCTGGCAGGCTACAGACCTTGGGATACAAAAAGAAGAGTTGGACACAGCTTGGCAACTAAACAAGTCTGTAATCACACTCTACCCTCAATTAACCACATGAAGTAACTCTGGAGCCGTACCCTACTAGATCCATCTCATTCTTAATGACATTGTAAAAGTTGATTACTTTCTCTTATTTGAGTCGAGTAAAATTATTTTAGATATTTTAATATTTAGAATAGAGTTTAAGATGTTACAGAGTCATATGTGATAGACTGGCGACTATCACAAATATTGCTGAAAATCTGAGAAGACTCACACAATAAAAGTTTTGTTGTTGTTGTTGTTTTTCTGTAATATTGTACACTAATTTAAAGACGGTATTATATAAAATGAGAGTCCAGAATCCTTCCATTTTAAAACTCAAGCATATTATTCTAGGTCCTAGGTCTCCTCCACATTCAGTCATCTAGTGAAAAAAAGAGAGAATATGGAGGATAGTATGAGAAGCGTCATATGAGCCAAGCATAGAAATAGCTTTTATCACTTCTAAAACATTTCACTTGCATCTCTCAGTCACATGGGACCACCAATCTGTAAGGGAAATATAAGCTGAGTATTTTCTTAGGAAAAAAGCTTTCATGAACACCATAGTATGTTGGATCAGTCTTCCCACATTTTTACTCTCCTCATACCTTTTGTCATATGACTTGCATTTGCAAGACTCCTGACATTTCTCAGGAGTGTGACCCGTATGTATTTGCCAAACTTACTGATCTTGCCTTTGGCCCTGTGATTTGCTTAGTTCAAAGGAATGCTAGCAGAAGTTACAAAAGTGGAAGTTTTAAATGTGGGAATCTTTGGCTTCCCTTGGTATCTTCCTTAACCTTGAAAAGGTCATGGCGCAAAAAGGAATGACATATGTGAAGCAGACCAAATCCTGAGCAGATATGAGCCTGAGATCAAAACCAGCCAACCCACGGAGCCACTCAGTTTATACAACCCTAAATCATCTGAATAGAAACTGGCCTGTAATTCCGTGTGTGCGAGAGTAAGGTTGTTGTTATAACCTATTGAGTTGAAAGAGGTTGGAGTGGGGTGGGGAGCTATTTGGTACATATCATTATTTCTGTAGTAAATAACTGATACAGATTCACAGCAGTCTTGGCTTCAGTTACCTTCTGTGAGAGTGAAAGTGAAGTCGTGTCCGGCTCTTTGTGACCCCATGGACTGTAGCCTACCAGGCTCCTCTTTCCATGGGGTTTTCCAAGCAAGGATACTGGAGTGGGTTGCCATTTCCTTCGCCAGGGGATCTTCTCGACCCAGGGACTGAACCTGGGTCTCCCACACTGCAGGCAGATGCTTTACTGTCTGAGCTATCAGTGAAGCCCTTACCTTCTGTAAGCAATTGTAATTTTAAATTACTTCACTAAATGTTATTTTCAACAGTATTTTTCCTGTATTTTAACCCTAGACATTTCTCTACTTTGATAAATATTGGAAGAACTGATAAATATTGAGAAAATCCAGTAAAGTTTTGTACAAATAAATTATTTAAAATGAAGGCTGATAATCTGGATAACTCGCTGTTTCACCATATTTTATTTACTGGGCTTTTAAAGTTTTATTGAGGTATTATTTACGTACAAAAACTGCTCATATTAATATATATATATAATTTGATGAGTCTGGACATTTACTTAAACCCTGGATGACATAGAGTGCTCATGAGGGTTAATAATTCTCCCAAAGTCACTTGCAAAAGAGTGAGAAAGATAGAATCTATCTCAGCTGCCACAATTGGGATCAATTGGAGTGTCCAGAGACTGACTTTTTTTGTCTATCAAATTTTTGTCTGGGTTTCAACTTTTTGTGCCTGCCTTAGAACATTTATTTCACAACTGATTCAAAATTTCAACAAAGGATGATCAGAAGCAGAGGACATGGTTATGTACTAACCATGAACTAAATATCATATCAAGTATTTAAAAATATATTGTCCTATTAAATTCTCCAAACATTCCTATGTATTATTTATGTTTTCCACATTTATAAATGAAGAATCTGAACCTTTTAACTTTTCCTATTTTTTTAATGACATATCATACTAATATATGATAGAGTTGGAAATGTAATCTTAAAACTAAGGGAGGCTTCCTCCAGAGTCTAGGTTTCCTTCATTAAACTAGGAGGTTTCCACAATCAATGTAAATTTAGCAACTTCAGTTAATAAAACAGAGGCCAAAATCAAGGGCTAAAATTAAGTTTAAGGATGAGAGCACAAAAAATGGATTATGTACACACAGGTATTTGTAATTTCATTTTAATTTCCCTCAATTTTTATTTTATATCAGATCATAGTTAATTAACAATGTTGTCTTGGATTCAGATACACAGCAAAGTGATATATATGTTTACAATTCTTTTTCCACTTAGGTTATTCAGTTCAGTTGAGTCCTCAATTGTGACTCTTTGAGACCCCATGAACTACAGTACACCAGGCTTCCCTTTCCATCACCAACTCCCGGAGCTTGCTCAAACTCATGTCCATCAAGTCAGTGATGCCAACCAACCATCTCATCCACTGTCATCTGCTTATCTTCCCACCTTCAATCTTTCCCAGCATCAGGGTCTTTTCCAGTGATTCAGTTCTTTTAGGCAGGTAAGGTGGTCTGGTGTTCCCATCTCTAAAAATTTTCCACAGTTTGTTGTGATTCACATACTGAAAGGCTTTAATGGTGTCAATGAAGGAGAAACAGATGTTTCTATGGAATTCTCTTGCTTTTTCTATGATCCAATGGACGTTGGCAATTTGATCTCTGGCTCCTTTGCCCTTTTTCAAATCCAGCTTAAATATCTGGAATTTCTCAGTTCACATGCTGTTGAAGCTTAGCTTGGAGGTTTTTCAGCATTACTTTGCTAACGTGAGAGACTGCAATTATGCAGTAGTTTGAACATTCTTTGACATTGCCTTTCTTTGCAATTGGAATGAAAACTGACGTCTATGGACGTTGGCAATTTGATCTCTGGCTCCTTTGCCCTTTTTCAAATCCAGCTTAAATATCTGGAATTTCTCAGTTCACATGCTGTTGAAGCTTAGCTTGGAGGTTTTTCAGCATTACTTTGCTAACGTGAGAGACTGCAATTATGCAGTAGTTTGAACATTCTTTGACATTGCCTTTCTTTGCAATTGGAATGAAAACTGACGTCTTCCAGTCCTTTTTGAGGTTGAGGTAAAGTCATTCAGTCATGTCCGACTCTTTGTGACTCTGTGGACAGTAACCTACTAGGCTTCTCTGTCCATGGGATTCTCCAGGCAAGAATACTGGAGTGGATTGCCATTTCCTTCTCCAGGGGATCTTCCCAACCCAAGGATCGAACTCGGGTCTCCCGCATTGGAGGCCACCACTAAATTTTCAAAATTTGCTGGCATATTGAGTGCAGCATTTTAACAAAGTCATCTTTTAGGATTTGAAATAGCTCAACTGGAATTGCATCATCTCCACTAGCTTTTTTTGTAGTGATGCCTCCTAAGGTCCACTTGACTTTGCACTCCAGAATGGCTGGATCTAAATGAGTGATCACACCACTGTGGTTATCTGGGTTATTAACTTTTTTGTATAGTTCTTCTATGTATTCTTGCCACCTCTTCTTAATATCTTCCGTGTTTTTTAATTCTATACCATTTCTGTCCTTTACTGTGCCCATCTTTGCATGAAAATGTTTCCTTGGTATCTCTAATTTTCTTGAAGAGAGCTATAGTCTTTCCTATTTCTATTGTTTTTCTCTATTTCTTTGCATTGATCACTTAGAAAGGTTTTCTTATCTCTCTTTGCTATTCTTTGGATATATCTTTCCTTTTCCTCTTTGCCTTTTGCTCCTCTTCTTTTCTCAGCTATTTGAAGGCCTTCTCAGACAACCATTTTGCCTTTTTGCATTTATTTTTCTTGAGGATGGTCTTGATCACTGCCTGCTATACAATGTTATGAACCTCTGTCCATAGTTCTTCAGATCTATGTTCTATCAAATAATTCTATCATAGTTCTATCAAATCTAATCTTTTGAATGTATTTGTCACTTCCACTGTATAAGCATGAGGGATTTGATTTAGGTTATACCAGAATGGTCTTTTAATATGCTGTCTAGGTTGGATTTCCCTGGTGGCTCAGAGGTAAAAGTCTGTCTACAATGTGGGAGACCTGGGTTTGATCCCTGGGTCAGGAAAATCCCCTGGAGAATGAAATGGCACCCCACTCCAGTACTCTTGCCTGGAAAATCCCATGGACGGAGAAGCCTGCTAGGCTACAGTCCATGGAGTCACAAAGACTTGGACATGAATGAGTGCCTTCATTTTCTTTCACTTTCTTTCTGGTTCAATATAGCTTTTCTTCCAAGAAGCAAGTATCTTTTAATGTCATGACTGTATTCAACCTAGACAGCAAATAAAAAGCAGAGACATCACTTTGCTGACAAAGATCCATTTAGTCAAAGCAATGGTTTTTCCAGTAGTCGTGTATGGATGTGAGAGTAGGACTATAAAGAAAGCTGAACACTGAAGAATTAATGCTTTTGAACTGTGGGGTTGGAGAAGACTCTTGAGAGTCCCTTGGACTGCAAGAAGATCAAACCAGTCAGTCCTAAAGGAAATCAGTCCTGAATATTCATTGGAAGAACTGATGCTGAAGCTGAAACTCCAATACTTTGGCCACCTGATGTGAAGAACTGAGTCCCTGGAAAAGACTCTAATGCTGGGAGAGATTGAAGGCAGTAGGAGAAGGGGACGTCATAGGGTGAGATGATTGGATAGCAGCACCAACTAAATAGATGTGAGTTTGAGCAAGCACTAGGAATTGGTGATGGACAGGGAAGCCTGGTGTGCTGCAGTCCACAGGGTCACAAGGAGTTGGACATGACTGAGTGACGGAACTGAACTGAATGGTCTAGTGGTTTTCCCTACTTTCTTCAATTTAAGTCTGAATTTTAATAATAAGCAATTCATGCGCTGAGCCACAGTCAGCTCCCAGTCTTGTTTTTGCTGACTATATAGTGTTTCTCCATATCTTTGGCTGCAAGAAAATAATCAACCTGGTTTCAGTGTTGACCATCTGGTGTTGTCCATGTGTAGAGTCATCTCTTGTGTTGGAATATCGTGTTTGCTATGACCAGTGCATTCTCTTGGCAAAGCTCTGCTAGTTTTGCCCTGCTTCATTTTGAACTCCAAGGCCAAATTTGCCTGTTACTCAGTGTATCTCTTGACTCTCTACTTTTGCATTCCAGTCCCCTGTGGTGAAAACGACATCTTTTGGGGTGTTAGTTCTAGATGGTCTTGTAGGTCTTCATAGAACCTTTCAACTCAGCTTCTTTGGCATTAGTGGTTGAGGCACAGAGTTGGATTACTGTGATGTTGAATGGTTTTCTTTGGAAACAAACCAAGATCATTCTGTCATTTTTGAGACTGCACCCAAGGACTGCATTTTGGACTCTTTTATTGACTATGAGGGCTATCCATTTCTTCTAAGGGATTCTTGCCCACAGTAGTAGATGTAGTGGTCATCTGAGTTAAATTCACCCATTCCAGCTCATTTTAGTTCTCTGATACCTAAAATGTCAATGTTTACTCGCGCCATCTCCTGTTTGACCACTGCTAATATACCTCGATTCATGGACCTAACATTCCAGGTTCCTGTGCAATATTAATATTGTTCTTTACAACATCAGACTTTGCTTCCATCATCATTCACATCCACAATTGTGCATTGTTTTTGCTTTGGCTCAGCCTCTTCATTCTTTCTGGAGTTGATTCTTCACTCTTCTCCAATAGCATATTGGGCACCTACTGACCTGGGGAGTTCATCTTTCAGTGTCATATCTTTTTGCCTTTTTATACTGTTCATGGGGTTCTCAAGGTAAGAATACTGAAGTGGTTTGCCACTCCCTTCTCCAGTAGACCAGGTTTTGTCAGAAATTTCCCCTACGACTCATCCATCTTGGGTATCCCTACATGGGATTGCTCATGTTTCATTGAGTTAGACAAGGCTGTGATCCATGTGATCAGTTTGGTTAGTTACTCAGGTTATTACTAAATATTGATCAGCATTCCCTATGTTATACAGTAGGTCCTTGTTGGCTATATATTTTAAATATAGTAGTGTGTACACAGACTTCTCCAATGGCCCAGCAGGTAAAGAGTCTGCCTGCAATGCAGGAGGCCTGGGTTTGATCCCTGGGTCAGGGAGATTCCCCTGGAGGAGGCAACAGCAACCCACTCTAATATTCTTGCCTGGGAATCCTATGGACAGAGGAGCCTGATGGGCTATAGTTCATTAGTTCCAATATATCCCTCACCCCCAGTTTTATTTTATTAATTACATAATAAAGTCATGATAATGTTTAACTCACATAAGATAAAGTCATTTATTGACAGAGGAGACTAACTGTAAAAAAAGAAGAGAATCATTTGTAGGGTAAGAATGGTTTTCAAACTCTGAATTCACAATAACTTTTTATAAACAACAACAACAAAAAAATATACGTATATATGTATATAAAGACTTTCCCCAATCTTTCTCTAGAACTTTACATGGGAAAGACTAACTTCATATATGATATAACTATAAAGAAAATAGCTTCCAATTTAAGAGTCAAATCACTGCAGACAGTGATTTCAGCCATGAAATTAAGACGCTTGCTCCTTGGAAGGAAAGTTATAACCTAGATAGCATATTAAAAAGCAGAGACATTACTTTGCCAACAAAGGTCTGTCTAGTAAAGGCTATGGTTTTTCCAGTGGTCGTGCAAGGATGTAAAAGTTGGACTGTGAAGAAAGCTGAGTGATGAAGAATTAATGCTTTTGAACTGTGGTGTTGGAGAAGACTCTTGAGAGTCCCTTGAACTGCAAGGAGATCCAACCAGTCCATTCTAAAGGAGATCAGTCCTGGGATTTCTTTGGAAGGACTGATGCTAAAGCTGAAACTCCAATACTTTGGCCACCTTATGCAAAGAGTTGACTCACTGGAAAAGACTCTGATGCTGGCAGGGATTGGGGACAGGAGGAGAAGGGGACGACAGAGGATGAGATGGCTGGATGGCATCACCGACTCGATGGACATAAGTTAGAGTAAACTCCTGGATTTGGTGATGGACAGGGAGGCCTGGTGTGCTGCGATTCATGAGGTCGAAAAGAGTCAGACACGACTGAGCGACTGAACTGAACTGAAGCTTAATAAGTGAAAAGTGTATGTTTAACCAATGCAACAAAGAAATAAACTGCAGGAGACATTTTGTACCTGAATTTTGGTCAAGAAGTATCACCATTTCTCTTATCCTCTGATTCATTTCCTTTAACAATCAGAATAGGAAAACATAAACACAAGATAAGTTTTATTTAAATTCTTGTATGAATCAACTAAGTTTTAAGTCAACAAAGAATGGTGAATTTCCATAGGTATTAAAGAATAAAATTCCAGTAGTGACTTGCAATGGGAACAACATTCAACATTTTGTGAGTTCACTGGAATTAATGACACCTGCTCCACCTATTGAGTCAGCCTGTGATGGGAGGGTATTGGAAAGAGAAAAGTAGATGACAAATGCAATTTCCATGAACCAAATTAGATTCTGGCACAATTAACTCATATGATTTCTTCTAGTTAACTCTTCTGAGGAAAATTTGAAATAAGAAATGTTTACCACACAGCATTTTTCTATTAAATAGTACTTTTATAAAGACTGGAATATAATCTTAGTTTCTATTACAATATAACTTCTAAAGACAAAGGTATTTTGATTTCTCAACTCAATTTCAATTACAGACAGTACATAAGATTAGCTTTCCTTTTTTTATTTTTATTTTTACTTTATAATACTGTATTGGTTTTGCCATACATTTACATGAATCCACCCACGGGTGTGCATGAGTTCCCAATCCTGAACCCTCCTCCCACCTCTCTCCCCATATCATCTCTCTGGATCATCCCCATGCACCAGCCCCAAGCATCCTATATCCTGTATCGAACATAGACTGGGGATTCATTTCTTACCTGATAGTATACATGTTTCAATGTCATTCTCCCAAATCATCCCACCCTCTCCCTCTCCCTCAGAGTCCAAAAGTCCATTCTATACATCTGTGTCTCTTTTGCTGTCTTGCATACAGGGTTATCATTACCATCTTTCTAAATTCCATATGTATGTGTCAGTATACTGTATTGGTGTTTTTCTTTCTGGCTTACTTCACTCTGTATAATCGGCTCCTTTTAAAATAAGCTCCTTCTATTTAGTAAAAAACCATCAACCAGGAGACAAATCAGTTTTCAACAGGCCTGAAATCATCCCGTGAAAGTGAAAGTGAAGTCGCTCAGTCATGTCCAACTCTTTGCAACCCTATGGACTGTAGCCCACCAGGCTCCTCTGTCCATGGGATTCTGCAACCCAGGGATCTAACTGTGGTCTCCTGCATTGCAGGCAGATTCTTTACCATCTGAGCTATGTCAAAAGTATAAAGACATCTGTTGTCTCTTCCCTAATTTTTCAATTGAAAAAGCAGAAATTGTAAAAGCAGAGCAAATTTGAAGCATCATCTCTCATTCAATTATTAATCTGTGGATAATATAGTAACTCACTTTGTCCAGCTCTTTGCAACCCCACAGACTGTAGCCCACCAGACTCCTCTCTTCATGGAATTCTCCAGGCAAGAATACTAGAGTGAGTAGCCATTCCCTTCTCCAGAGTGTCTTCCCAACCTAGGGATCAAATCCAGGTCTCCTGCATTGTAGGCAGATTATTTACAGTATGAGATACTAGGGGAGCCCTAAATAATATCAGATAGACTCATTCCCAAAATATTTTTTACTAAACTTGATACTTTCCTAAGGGAAGACTGAAAACCAAATGAAACATATAACCAGATGAAACTTAACTTTGATCTTGTTATGAGCATTTTCCTGAAAATGGCATCTTTGAAATTTTTAAGTCTTTGCCTCTTTAAGTAATGTTGAGAGCATGTGTTTACATGGTAGTACTGTTTTAAGACTCAGCTTGGCTATTTCCGTGATACAGTAACTACTCTCAATTCCCATTATATATTAACTTGGATATATGATAAAAACATAGCTAAATATTTCTTTCTTCAATAAGTGCCATTTTCATTATATATTAAAAAGTAACTGATTTCAACTTTAGACTTTCAGACTGCAGCCATTCTGATTGGTGTGAGATGATACCTCATTGTGGTCTTGATTTGCATTTCTCTGCTAATGAGTGATGTTGAGCGTCTTTTCATGTGTTTGTTAACCATCCATATGTCTTATTTGGAGAAATGTCTATTTAGTTCTTTGGCCCATTTTTGGATTAGGTCGTTTATTTTTCTGGAGTTGAGCTACATAATTGCTTGTATGTTTTTGAGATTAGTTGTTTGTCTGTTGCTTCATGTGCTATTATTTTCTCCCATTCAGAAGGCTGTCTTTTCACCTTGTTAATAGTTTCCTTTGTTGTGCAGAAGCTTTTAATTTTAATTAGATCGCATTGAGTTATTTTTGCATCTATTTCCAGTATTCCGGGTGGTAGGTCATAGAGGATCCTGCTGTGATTTATGTCAGAGAGTGTTTTGCCTATGTTCTTCTCTAAGAGTTTTATAGTTTCTGGTCTTAGGTTTAGATCTTTAATTCATTTTTAGTTTATTTTTGTGTATGGTGTTAGAAAGTGATGTAGTTTCATTCTTTTACAAGTGGTTGACCAGTTTTTCCAGCACTACTTGTTAAAGAGTTTGCCTTTACTCCGTTGTATATTCTTACCTCCTTTGTCAAAGATAAGGTGTCCATAGGTGTGTGGATTTATCTCTGGGCTTTCTATTTGGTTCCGTTGATCTATATTTTTATCTTTGTGCCAGTACTATACTGCCTTGATGACTGTGGCTTTGTAGTAGAGCCTGAAGTCAGGCAGGTTGATTCCTCCCATTCCATTCTTCTTTCTCAAGATTGCTTTGGCTATTTGATGGTTTTTGTGATTCCATACAAATTGTGAAATTATTTGTTCTAGCTCTGTGAAAAATACTGCTGGTAGCTTGAAAGGGATTGCATGGAATGTGTAGACTTCTGTGGGTAGTATACTCATTTTCACTATGTTGATTTTTCCGATCCGTGAACATGGTATATTTCTCAATTTATTAGTGTCCTCTTTGATTTGTATCATCAGTTTTTTATAGTTTTATATAGAGAGACTTTAGTTTCTTTAGGTAGATATATTCCTCAGTATTTTACTCTTTTCGTTGCATTGGTGAATGGAATTGTTTCCTTGATTTCTTTTTCTACTTTCTCATTATTTGTGTATAGGAATGCAAGGGACTTCTGAGTGTTGATTTTATATCCTGCAACTTTACTATATTCATTGATTAGCTCTAGTAGTTTTCTGGTTGAGTCTTTAGGATTTTCTATGTAGAGGGTCATGTCATCTGCAAACAGTGAGAGTTTTACTTCTTCTTTTCCAGTTTGGATTCTTTTAATTTCTTTTCATGTTCTGATTGCTGTGGCCAAAACCTCCAGTACTATGTTGAATAGTAGTGGTGAAAGTGGGCACCCTTGTCTTGTTCCTGACTTTAGGGGAAATGCTTTCAGTTTTTCACCATTGAGGATAATGTTTGCTGTGGGTTTGTCACATATAGCTTTTATTATGTTGAGGTATGTTCCTTCCATTCCTGCTTTCTGGACAGTTTTTATCATAAATGGATGTTGAATTTTGTCAAAGGCCTTTTTCAATCTATTGAGATAATTATATGGCTTTTCTTTTTCAATTTGTTAATGTGGTGAATTACATTGATTGATTTTCAGATATTGAAGAATCCTTGCATCCCTGGGATAAAGCCCACTTGGTCG
>SJYC01076200.1:0-18232 GCA_006408675.1 Madoqua kirkii | reverse complement strand
GACTTTTTTTTGTCTTAGAATTTTAACAAAATTTTTCCTACCCAAGAAAAATTTCTTACATGGTACTCTCTTTACTTCATTATTATAACTATACATTATGAAATAAAAGAATTCTGTTGAAATGGCAAGTAACATCTCAAATATAAACTGAGTCAAAGTTATGAGAAATTTACTTCAAATAACTTGTAAAATGAAAATATTTATTTTGAATGGCAGAAATGGCCTAAGTAATTTGAAAATCCATCTGATCACAAGCAGCTAGAAATGTGTGATAAAATTTTAAACTGTAATTTTAACTGCATAACCAATACTTAAATTATAATTATGAGGAATTATGAGGAAACTTCAGGGACCAAAGTTGGAAAGGGAACTATAAAGAATGAAATACACAAGCTGATCATTTGGCTAGGGTACAGTGAGTCATTCATTTCTTTCCTTAACAAATGAAGAATCTGGATTTTAATGTTCAGATATGGATAATGAACTATGTCTAAGAGAGAAAAGTGATTCTCAGCAACAGTCCCTCACAGATAAGAGCTCATCTTCAGTAAAAAGTGGCAATACACACATACACATGGGAAATGAGAAACCACAGGTAAATGTATGTTTCCCTTTGGGCTTTGGATGAAGAAAGAGCTGTATCTAAAAATTCAAAGTATGCCTGAGCTTAACATGGATTTAAAGTTCTAAATCAAATTATTGAACTGTATGATCCCACAATGTTAAGCTACAAAATGATTATAAAATACTGTACCAGTCTGATTAATAGATCTTTGGCACATGGTATAAGCCAACACAAACATTCCAGTGAGTTAGCTCTTTGCATCAGGTAGCCAAAGTATTGAAGCTTCAGCTTCAGCATCAGTCCTCCCAATGAATATTTGATGTTGATTTCTTTTAGCATTGCCTGGTTTGATCTCCTTGCTATCCAATGGACTCTCAAGAGCCTTCTCCAGCACCACAGTTTGAAAATATAAATTCTTCAGTGCTCAGCCTTCTTTATGGTCCAACTCTCACATCCATACATGACTACTGGGAAAACCACAGTTTTGACTATACAGACATTTGTCAGCAAAGTGATGTCTCTGCTTTTTAATCCACTGTCTAGGTTTGTCACAGCTTTTCTTCCAAGGAGCAACTGTCTTTTAATTTCATGGCTGCAATCACCATCTGCAGTGATTTTGGAGCCCAAGAAAATAAAATCTGTCACTGTTTCCACTTTTGCCCCAACTATTTGCCATGAAATGATAGTACCAGATACTATGATCTTAGTTTTTTGAAAGTTGAGTTTCAAGACAGCTTTTTCACTTCCCTCTTTCACCTTCACCAAGAGGCTCTTAAGTTACTCTTTGCTTTCTGCCATTAGGGTAGTATCATTTTGTATGTATGAGATTGCTGATTTTTTCCCTGAAATCTTGATTTCAGCTTGTGATTCATCCAGTCCAGCATTTCACATGATTTACTCTGCATATAAGTTAAATAAGCAGGGGACATTATACAGCCTTGGCACACTCCTTTCCCACTTGTGAACCAGTCACTTGATCGATGTTGCTTTCTGACCTGCATACAGGTTTCTCAGGAGACAAGTAAAGTGGTCGGGTATTCCAATCTTTTTAAGAACTTTCCACAACTTGTTGCGATCCACACAGTCAAAGGCTTTAACATAGTCAATGAAGCAGAATTTGTTTTGTTTTGTTTTGTTTTCCTGGAACTCCCTGGCTTCATCTATGATCCAAGGAATGTTGGCAATTTGTCTCTGGTTCCTCTGCCTTGTCTAAATCCAGCTTGTACATTTGGAAATTCTTACTTCATGTGCTCTTGAAGTCTAGAGCTTGAAGGATTTGGAGCATTACCTTGCTAGCATGTGAATGAGTGCAATTTTGCCATAGTTTGAACCTTCTTTGGCATTGCCTTTCTTAGAGATTGGAATGAAAGCTGACCTTTTCCAGTCCAGTGGCCCCTGCTGAGTTTTTCAAATTTGCTGGCATACTGAGTGCAGCACATTAACAGCATCACCTTTTAGGATCTGAAATAGCTCAGCTGAAATTCCATCACCTCCTCTAACTTTTTTCATAGTAATTCTTCCTAAAGCCCACTTGACTTTACACTCCAGGATGTCTGGCTCTCTGTGAGTGATCACACTATTGTGGTTATCTGAGTCATTATGACTTTTTTGTACAGCTCTTCTGTGTAATTCTTGGCACTTCTTTTTAATCTTTTCTGCTTCTGTAAGATTCTTGCCGTTTCTGGCCTTTATTTTGTTCATTTTTCATGAAATGTTACCTTAGTATCTCTATTTTTCTTAAAAAGATCTCTAGTCTTTTCCACTCTATTGTTTCCCTCTCTTTCTTTGTATTGTTCACTTAAGAAAGGCTTTCTTATCTCTCCTGGGTATTCTTTGGAACTCTGTATTCAGTTTGGTATATCTTTTCCTTTCTGCTTTGCCTTTTACTTTTCTTATCTCAGCTATTTATAAGGCCTCCTTGAACAATCATTTTGCCTTCTTTCATTTCTTTTTCTTTGGGATGTTTTGGTCACTGTCTCCTATACAGTGTTAGAAACTTCTATCCGTAGTACCTCAAGGCACTCTGTCTACCAGATATAATCCCTTAGATATTTATCATCTCCATTGTATAATCATAAGGGATTTGATTTAGGTCATACCTGAATAGTCTAGTGTCTTTCTCTACTTTGTTCAATTTAAACATGAATTTTTCAATAAGGAGCTCATGATCTGAGTCACAGTCAGCTCCAGGTCTTGTTTTTGCTGACTGTATAGAGTATCTACATCTTTAGCTGCAAAGAATATAATCAGTCTGATTTCAGTATTGACCCTATAGAAAATGCACAACCTATCAGGATAACTCAGGTCATTATTTCTCTGATGACCATCAAAAACTGTTATAGCATGGCTAGGAAGTTCTGATTCATCCACTATATTCACCAGCTATTGAACCTTCAGATTTGCTTTTATTTTAGTCTTTATAAAATTACCTTAATGGAAAAAAAGTTCAATACCCTAGAAGACTGTAAAAGGAACCTTAAATCATTCTTTGCTCAAAAAGTTTTGGGAAGATAGAATTATGAAGTTTTCAGAAAATGGCAGAAGGTAATGGAAATAAATGTAACTGTTTATGTAGTTCAGTGAAGTTCTTGCTGAAGATGAAAAAATATCTTTTATTTTTACTTAAAAACCAAAGGAACTTTTTGGCCAGTCCAATAGTAAGAGAAAAACTAAGACCAAAATTAGCCAATGGATATATGAACATTCAATAAGTAGAGTTACATTTCTAGAAAAATACAATTTGCAAATTTTGCTAATTAACAAACTTTCAGTCATTAAATTAATCACATTAGTTTTGCATCAGTGTTTCTCATTCTTGGCACTATTGACATTTTGCACCAAATAATTATTTGAATCAGAGCCTGCCCTGTACTTTGAGTAGGTGGCAGCCTAGGTGGTCTCCATCCACTAAATGTCTGTAGTATCCTTAGAGCTCTGACACTTGTTTAGACACTGCCTTGATGCCCCCTTAGAAAAAAAATGGCCCCTTGATTGAGAACCACTGGAATGGATTAGTGGGCATGCCCATGTAGGCACACACACACACGCACACACAAACACACACACTCTCTCACTCTCTCTCTCCGTATCTCTGTCTCTCTGTTTCTCTTATTATTGCCTAAAATAGCTCTATCTATAAGCTCCATAAGCCCACAAATGAACAGATAATCTTTCCCTTTAAAGAGCCCCGTACATGCATGCTTGGTCGCTTCAGTCGTGTCTGACTCTTTGCAACCCTATGAACGGTAGCCCACCAGATTCCTCTCTCCATGGGATTCTCCAGGCAAGAATACTGAAGTGGGTTGCCAGGCTCTCCTTCAGGGATCTTCCGGACTCGAGATCAAACCTAATCTCCTGTGTCTACTGCACTGAAGGTGAATTCTTTACCTGCTGAGACATCAGGGGAGCCTTAAAAGTGTTTCCCTGAGACTCAAAGAAGAGAGACTTCACTTTAATGCAATTGACAATAAATTACATTATGTGAAAACTGCATAAGAGAAAACAGAAAGAATATAGGTAGATGTGCTTTCTTAAGGGAGATTTAATAATTCTTAAGATTAGAAGATTGATTTTTTCCAATGTACAAAAGTATATTAAACTGAATTAAGACAATCCTAGGAATTCAAGGATAGGTATTAGAAAAAATATGATTTTATCACTACTACTGATAAATTTGATATGGATATGTACACGTTGTGAAATTTAAAATGGATAACCAACAAGAATCTACTTTATAGCACATGCAACTCTGCTCAATGTTATGTGGCAATCTAGATGGGAGGGGAGTTTGGGGGCAAATGGATACACATATATATGTGGCTGAGTCCCTTCACTGTTCACCTGAAAATATGGTAACATTGTTAACCAGCTATACTCCAATATAAAATAAAAAGGTTTTTAAAAAATGGATGTATCCTGTAGACATAATACTGAGCAAAAGATGTCATAAATAGATAAATATACCATTATTTCTTTTATACAAATTTCAAAAACAGATAAACTAGCATACAACATTAGAAGTGAGAATGTCAGTGACCCTCGGCAGATGCAAATAATGGGCAGTGAAAGAAAAAGGGTGTGAGGTGGGCTACTAGAATCCTAATAAATGTTATGCTTCTTGATCGGGGGTTGATTACACATACGTTTCAATTTTTTGTAAATTATTTCAGCTGTACACCTATGATTAATGTACTTTTCTGTATGTGCCTTATAATACAATAAAATTGGTTAAACAATTTCCCATACTCCAATTTAAACAACTGGGAATGAATTGGAAGTTTTCATCTGATAAAAGGTATCTATAATTAACCTATCAGTTCAGTCACTCAGTCGTGTCCAACTCTTTGCGACCCCATGAATCACAGCACGCCAGGCCTCCCTGTCCATCACCAACTGCTGGAGTTCACTCAGACTCATGTCCATCAAGTCAGTGATGCCATCTAGCCATCTCATCCTCTGTCATCCCCTTCTCCTCCTGCCCCCAATCCCTCCCAGCATCAGAGGCTTTTCCAATGAGTCAACTCTTCGCATGAGGTGGCCAAGGTACTGGAGTTTCAGCTTTAGCATCATTTCCTCTAAAGAAATCCCAGGGCTGATCTCCTTCAGAATGGACTGGTTGGATCTCCTTGCAGTCCAAGGGACTCTCAAGAGTCTTCTCCAACACCACAATTCAAAAGCATCAATTCTTCAGCGCTCAGCCTTCTTCACAGTCCAACTCTCACATCCATACATGACCACAGGAAAAACCATAGCCTTGACTAGATGGACCTTAGTCGGCAATGTAATATCTCTGCTTTTGAATATGCTATCTAGGTTGGTCATAACTTTTCTTCCAAGGAGTAAGCGTCTTTTAATTTCATGGCTGCAGTCATCATCTGCAGTGATTTTGGAGCCCCCCAAAATAAAGTCTGACACTGTTTCCACTGTTTTCCCATCTATTTCCCATGAAGTGATGGGACCGGATGCCATGATCATCGTTTTCTGAATGTTGAGCTTTAAGCCAACTTTTTTACTTTCCTCTTTCCTTTTCTTTACTAACCTATAAGCAACATCAAAATTAAAACACTTATGGTGTGATCAAATTGATCAAATGGGGATTTTTTTTATATTGCCTATAGTCATAGTCTCTTCATTGTCATTGAGGTATGTGTTTTTTTCTAAGATCATGGCAGCAAGTCCCATCATTTCATGGCAAGTAGAAGAGGAAAAAGTGGAAGCAGTGACGGATTTTATATTGCTGGGCTTCAAAATCCTAAAAAAAGGCAATGCCAAAGAATGTTCAAATTACTGCATAATTATGCTCATTTCACATTCTAGCAAGGTAATGCTCAAAATCCTTCAAGCTAGGCTTCAACAGTAGGTGAACAGAGAACTTCCATATCTACAAGCTGGATTAAATAAGACAGAGGAACCAGAGATCAAATTGCCAACATCTGTTGGATCATAGAAAATTCAAGGGAATTGTGTTTATTATTCCTTTCCTTTCACTTTCTTTAATTTGGAGTGGTACTAATGTTTTTCTAATTGTAACTTGATATCTGCTTTATGTACATTTCATAAGATTTAAGTGACTAAGCAACCACACACAAGATTTAATATGCTGTGTCATCATTCATATTCAGTTCAATTTAATTTATAATTTTAATTATGAAGTCTTCTTTGACAAATGGATTAGTTACAAATGTATTATTTACAGGGAATTTCTCTAGTTACATGTTTACTATCTATTCTAGTTTCATGTTATGGTCATAGAGCATAATTTGTATTATCTCAATCTTTTTAGTTTTGTTGATATTTCTTTTTTGACAGAAAATGAATGATTTGCATAGTGCATAATAATATATCATGTGAGCTTGAAAAATTTTTATGAATTTTGCCATTAGTTGCAACTTTTAAAATACATTATATATGTTTATATATAGAGAGAGAGAGACACAAAACACACACATATATGTGTATATATAAATTGTATAATATAACTAGGACAAGTATTTCACCATGTTGCTCAAATCTCATATATGCGTACATGATTTTGGTCTAATTAGCAGCCACTGACAGAGGTGTGGATTTATTTATTTCCTACTATACAGTGGATTTGTTTACCTGTCCTTTCAGTTTTGCCAATATCTGTTTTGTATAGTTTGAAGTTTTGTTTTTGGTTGCATACAGACTTAAGGCTGTGAGATCTTGTTGATTCAGGCTAAGTTGGTTTAGTTGTATCCTACTCTTTGTGACCCTATGGACTAGCTCCTCTGTCCATGGGATTCTCCAGGCAAGAATACTGGAATGGGTTGCTTTGTCCTTCTCTAGGGGATCTTCCTGACCCAGGAATTGAACCTGTGTCTCTTGTGTCTCCTGCATTGGCAGGTGGGCTCTTTACCACTGACCCCTCCAGGAAAGTCCTTTATTGCTATGAAGTGTCCTTCCTTATTTCTAGTACCTCCAGCCTTAAAGTTTATTTTGTCTAACATTTAGTATAGCTAAATCAGCTTACTTCTGTTTAAAATTTCACAATAATTTTTTTCAATTAATTGATTTTAACATCTCTGTGTTCTTACATTTGAAATATTTCTCTTAAAAGAAGAATACAGCTGTTTGGTATTTTAAATAAAATGTGTATAATTTTAATTAGAATATATAGAATATTTACATAAAATATAAATGTTTTGGTTTCTATCTATGCTATTACATCTTTTAGAGAAAGTCTGCTAGTGACAAACTGTCTCAGCTTTGCTTGTCTCAAAATTTATCTTTTTTTAAAGGACATATTTTGGATATAGAAATATTAGCTGACAGTTATTTTCTAGAAATATCACCCAATTTTTTTGGGGGGGGAGGGGCTTTCATCATTTCTTTTCAGAAATCAGCTATCACTCTAGTATTTCTTTGAAAACAAGTGCTTTTTGTTTTTTTTTAATGCCTTTGATTCTTAACAGTTTTGATAGATTGAGCCTTGGTGTAGTTTTCTTTCTATTTGTTCTGCCTGGGAATTCCTAAAACTTTTTAATGGATAGGTTGGTACTTTTAATCAAATCTTGAAAATGCTCAGCTTTTTGCTCTCTGAATTTTCTATATTTTCTATTCACCTATCTTTGAATTAATTCATGCAGTATCCTGCTTTGTAGCATTACTAAACTAATTTTTATTTTTTTTTATCTCTGTACAATATTTTTCAGCTATGGACTTTTCATTTGATTATTTTTATGGATTTATATTTTCATTGAAATTATCTCTATTGATTTTTTTGTTCATGTATTTGTCATTTTTTAAATATTTCAGTCACAATTACATCTCTTGTCTGACAACTCTGATATTTGGATCATGCAGAGATCTACTTCCAGTGTCTGGGTTTCCTTTTTATTATCAACATGTTTTCTTTATTTTTCAATTCTAGTAATTTTGTAGTATTTTTATATATTACCTATAAAAGAACTAAGAGTGATATTTGGTGTTATAATCCATCAGAGAAAATTCCTTTTGTTGTTGCAAGGTGGCTCAATAGTTTATTATACAAATATAATCAAAGAATTGAGCTGGCTTGATCGCAGATTTAATCACAGAGTCTACCTCTGATTTACACTGTTCTGGCATGAAGTTCCCATATGTCAATTGACAAATTGGCAGGTATTTGTTTCCTTAGTCCTTAAAAAAGTCACATTATTAAGCTCTGATTTTTAGAGTTTCCCCTATTAATATTCCCTACAAAGTTTCAAAATCCGGCAGATGTCCAGATAGGTACCTGAAGCTACAGCTTTCCTGAAAGATCGTGTTCCCCACCAGCCAGTACAAAACATCTGAGTCTCTTTTGGCTTGATTTCTCTATTCATTGAGCATCTTCAAAATTCATAAAACATTATGCTGTGAAAACCCATGAGCCTGTGGCCCCTTAGATTTGTCAATTGTCCCATCTCTACTTGGTACTGAAAAGGTTTCTGATTTTTCTTTCCTGCAGAGGAGTCTTCCTTGGCCAGTCTAAGGAAAACTTTCATTGTATTTTCAAAATTCCCAAATTACCACAAAAACAATGGCTAGTGATCATTGCCTCACTCTGGAAAGTGACTCCGCTCTTCACAAATGACTTTATTTTTATTGTTCTCAAAGTCTTATCATCCTTTGGGAATAGGATTCTTTCAGTTTCTCTACTTTTTCTAGCTGTAAAACAGAGATCATTGACCTACTATGACCTGCTACGTTATCCTTATAAGCAAAAATCCTAGTTACTTCTCAAGTAACTAGTAAGTGTGCTATGATAGTAACTACTCCCGGAAAACAAGGAGACATGGTAACTAATTCTAAATACTATAAACAGTCCCTTTAAAATCAGAATTAAGGTGGGAAGTAATAAGCCTGTAGTAGTATTCATTTATTGAAAATTAAAAGGAAAAATCCTAGCAAAATATTAGAACTAATGAGAAAGTTCTTCATTTTTCCTATAAAGAACTCCTTAAAAACTTCATACTACATTGAATTAATGTAAATTAGTAACAAACAACAGGAAAATATAGATGTTATTTGGCATTGAATTTTGGCCATTATAGACTATATATATATTTATATAGAGTATTGGAATAGACCTCACACCACAATTATTAAAGCTGTACAATATATAAGATACAATGTTCAATGCATTGAAGAGCCCTTATGGGCCAGAATCAAAGGAACTATTCACCTTGACAGAACACAAGCATAACAGGAGGTCAACATTTATCCTAAATTTTTTACTAAGGATATATACCAATTCACTAAGATGAGAGAAAATATTTCCTTAGTAGAAAACAGTCATCTCTCTGAGATAAGTAAATACAAGTATTTACCTTATATGCAGAGTACATCATGAGAAACGCTGGGCTGGAGGAAGCACAAGCTGGAATCAAGATTGCCAAGAGAAATATCAATAACCTCAGATACGCAAATGACACCACCCTTCTGGCAGAAAGTGAAGAAAAACTAAAGAGCCTCTTGATGAAAGTGAAAGAGGAGAATGAAAAAGTTGGCTTAAAAGCTCAACATTCAGAAAACTGAGCTCATGGCATCCAGTCCCATCACTTCATGGTAAATAGATGGGAAAACACTGGCTGACTTCACTGTTTCTTTATATTTTGGGGGGGGGGGTGCTCCAAAATCACTGCAGATGGTGACTGCAGCCATAAAATTAAAAGACACTTACTCCTTGGAAGGAAAGTTATGACCAACCTAGATAACATATTAAAAAGCAGAGACATTACTTTGTCAATAAATGTCCATCTAGTCAAGGCTATGTCTTTTCTAGTAGTCATGTATGGATGTGAGAGTTGGGCTCTAAAGAAAGCTGAGTGCAGAAGAACTGATGCTTTTGAACTGTGATGTTGGAGAAGACTCTTGAGAGTCCCTTGGACTGCAAGGAGATCCAACCAGTTCATACTAAAGGAAATCAGTCCTGGGTGTTCTTTGGAAGGACTGATGTTGAAGCTGAAACTCCAGTATTTTGGCCTCCTGATGCAAAGAACTGACTCATTTGAAAAGACCCTGATATTGGGAAAGATTGAAGGCAGGAGGAGAAGGGGACAACAGAGAATGAGATGGTTGGATGGCACCACCGACTCAATGGACATGAGTTTGAGTAAACTCCAGGAGTTGGTGATGGACAGGGAGGCCTGGCGTGCTGAAGTCCATGGGATCACAAAAAGCTGGATACAACTGAGTGACTGAACTGAACTGAACTGTACCTTGAAAATCCCTAACAAACTTGATTAAGATCTATAAAAAAATCTATTAAATGTTTCCCAGAAATTATCAATAATCCTATTGCTTTTGCATTTAAAACTTCCAGTAAAGGCATAAAGTCATTAAAACTCTTACTACCACAAGAACTCTTGTGCCAGTCCTACTGATATCAGTCAAAAGCATATGTTCCTTCATGAGTGAGAGCAAATTCATGTCAAGAATATGCTCCAGCTGATGTATCTTTGGGCCTTCCCATGTATTGTAAAACCTATATGCAATTTATCACACTGAAGGTGTAGTGTTCAAGTAGTTCATGACCCCTGATAAAAATGAATAAAAACAAGTTCAACAAAATTTAAAGACAATGATTGTGTATGACGCAGAATTGTCTTCCCTGGTGGCTCAGAGGTTAAAGCATCTGCCTCCAATGCTGGAGACCAGGGTTCGATCTCTGGGTTGGGAAGATCTCCTGGAGAAGGAAATGGCAATCCACTCCAGTATTCTTGCCTAGAGAATCCCATGGATGGAGAAGCCTCGTAGGTTACAGTCCATAGGGTTGCAAAGAGTCGGACACGACTGAGCGACTTCACCTCACCTCAGAATTGTCTACCCTTTGAGACAAAGGGTATCAGTATAAAAGGAGAATTGCCATGCACAGAGTTGTGAGCATTTATATTAGTATTACCTAAATTCTTTACTCCATTGTTTTCAAAAATAATAGTAGGCTTCAATTTATCCTCAAGTGCCTGGGTTATTGGCTAACACTAATCAACTTAGAAGCAATGCTAACCTCTATACATTTTGCCCATGCCGAATGATGTCTGAACATTTGGTTCTAGGTAGAGTGCAGTTAAAGATCATAAACTTTGTAATCAACATTGTCTGTAAAAGGACCTTGGTGTATAACAATTAAGAATCACATGATACTTTGTTCAAAATAGAGAAATTAAATATGGAGTTACAAATGAAAGTGATACCTGTACATTGATCAAATGTCTGCATTTATTTAGACTTCAAAAAAAGCAAATGCTGATCACATTGTTTTTAATATATTTTGAAGGTGAGGACTGATACATAAAAACATGTGCATATATACATGGGCATGGAACAGAAACAAATCTGGTAGTTCCACACTCGTGGAGTAACAGTAAAGAAATTCCTAAATCTCAGATAATCAAATTTCATTAATAGGCTATTGTGTTTTTATGTGCTTTTTGCACTTGATACACATTTTAATGATCTTTTAGCAATAACATGCCATGAACCCAAACACATCAATTGATCATGTTATTTTCCTACTGAAAAGCCTTCAATAATTTCATTTCAAATTTCTAGTAAATAAATTTTGAAGTTTACAGCACATCATTGAAGGTTTTCTAAATGATCTAGCCTAAACTAATTTTTAAATATGATCTTTCATTGCCTTCTGGATGTTCTTTTTACAACAGCAGTCAAACTACTCAAATCAAAATTGTCCCTAAATTCCGTTTATACTCCTAACACTTTAAAACACATTTCTTGCACTTAAAATGCCCTTTCCTCTCATCACCACTTTCTTGGGCCTTTGAACTTTCTTTGAAGTCTCAGATTCTTCCATTACAAATATTGTACACATACTGCCAAATTAGACTGATAATACTATTTGATCATGTCACACTTTTATTCAAAAATCTGAACATGGTCATTTCAAAATTAGAAAAAAAAATCTTTTTTTTTTAGGAGCTCACGTATAAGTGAGAGTGTATACCATTTATCTTTCACTGTTTATTTCTTATCTAATGATATCTAGTTCATAAAGTCTTTCTGTTCTGTAACTAGATTTGTTTTTCTACCTCAGAAATTACATGATCCAAGTACAATACCAACAAATTTACATTTAGTAAAGATTTACTATAAGAAAGAAGATAGCATAGTAGAAAAATGGGCGCTCATCTTCTCCTGTGAGAACTCCAAAATTTCAACTCGCTGTTGAACAACCATCCACAGAAGAATGTTGGATCCCACCAAAAAAAGATACCCTAAGTCCAAGGGCAAAGAACACCAACAGGATGGTGGGAGAGGCAAAAATTGCATTTAGAATCAAATCCCATACCCACCAGAAACTCTCAGAGTGCTCAGACAAAACATTGTGTGCACCAGGACAAAGAGGCCTCACAGAGACTGAGCCAGACTTGCCTGTGAGTATCCAGGACTCTCCATAGAGGCCTGGGTCAATAGCTTGGCCTCAGGCCAAACAACAGGGAGGGAACAGAGCCCCACCCTTCAACAAAAAATTGGATTAAAGATTTATTGAGCCTGGCCCTGCACAACAGAACAAGACCACACAGTCAGTCCCTCCCATCAGGAAGCTTCCATAAGCCTCTTATCCTCATTCATCAGAGGGAAGACAGAATGAAAAACACAATCACAGAAAACTAACCAAACTGATCACATGGACCACGGCCTTGTCTAACTCAATGGAAGTATGAGCCATGTCATGTAGGGACACCAAGATAGATGGGTCATGGTGGAGAATTCTGACAGAATGTCGCCCACTAAGGAAAGGAATGACAAACCATTTTGGTATCCTTGCCTTGAGAACCCCATGAACAGTATGAAAAGGCAAAAAGATAAGACACTGAAAGATGAACTCCCCAGGTTGGTAGGTGCCCAATATGCTACTGGAGATCAGTGGAGAAATAACTCCAGAAAGAATGAAGAGACAGAGCCAAAGCAAAAACACACATAGCTGTGGATGTGACTAATGATGGAAGTAAAGTCCAATGTTGGGAAGAACAATACTGCATAGGAACCTGGAATGTTAGGTCCATGAGTCAAGGTAAATTGGAAGTGGACAGACAGGAGATGGCAAGAGTGAACATCAACATTTTAGATATAAGTGATCTAAAATGAACTGGAATGGATGAATTTAATTCAGATGACTATTATAACTACTATTTCAGGCAAGTATCCCTTAGAAAAAATGCAGCAGCACTCAAGGTCAACTAAAGAGTCCAAAATGCAGTACTTGGGTGCAGTCTCAAGCACTACAGAACGATCTCTGTTCCTTTCCAAGGCAAACCATTCAACATCACAGTAATCCAATTCTATGCCTGGAGCACTCATACTGAAGAAGCTAAAGTTAAATATTTCTGCAAAGACCTATAAGACCTTCTAAGACAAGGGAACATTTCATGCAAAGATGAGCACAATAAAGGACAGAAACAGTATGGACCTAACAAAAGCAGAAGATATTAAGAAGAGGTGGCAAGAATAACACAGAACTGTACAAAAAAGATCTTTATGACCCAGATAAGCACAACAGTGTGATCACTCACCTAGAGTCAGACATCCTGGAGTCCTAAGTCAGATGGGCCTTAGGAAGCATCACTATGAACAAAGCTAGTGGAGGTGATGGAATTCCAGTTGAGCTATTTCAAGTCCTGAAAGATGATGCTGTGAAAGTGCTGCACTCAGTATGGCAGCAAATTTGGAAAACTCAGCATTGGCCACAGGACTGGAAAAGGTCAGGTTTCATACCAATTCCGAAGAAAGGCAATGCCAAAGAATGTACAAAGTACAACTGCACTCATCTCACATGCTAGCAAAGTAATGCTCAAAATTTTCCAAACTATGTTTCAATAGTACATGAATCAAGAATTTTCAGATGTTCAAGCTGGATTTAGAAAAGAATTGCCAACATTCATTGGATCAGTGAAAAAGCAAGAGTTCCAGAAAAACATCTACTTCTGCTGTATTGAATATGCCAAAGCCTTTGACTATGTGGATCACAATAAACTGTGGAAAATTCTTAAAGAGACCACAGACCACTTTACCTGCCTCCTGTGAAATCTGTATGCAGGTCAAGAAGCAACAGTTAGAACTGGACATGGAACTGTGGACTTGTTCCAAATTGGGAAAGAAGTACATCAAGGCTGTATATTTTAACCCTGCTTATTTAACTTCCATACAGAGCACATCATGCAAAATGCCAGGTTGGATGAAGCAAAAGCTGGAGTCAAGATTGCTGGGAGAAATATCAATAACTTCAGATTTGCAGATGACACCATCCTTATGGCAGAAAATGAAGAACTAAAGAACCTCTTCGTGAAAATAAAAGAGAAGAGTGAAAAAGCTGACTGAAAATTTAACACTCAAAAAAGAAAAAAAGATCATGGCATCCAGTCACATCACTTCATGGCAAATGATGGGGAAACAATGGAAAAAGTGACAGACTTTATTTTGGGGGGCTCCAAAATCACTGCAGATGGTGACTACAGCCATGAAATTAAAAGACACTTGCTCCTTAGAAGAAAAGCTATGACCAACCTAGACAGCATATTAAAAAGCAGAGACATTACTTTACCAACAAAGGTCCATCTAGTGAAAGCTAGATGGTTTTTCCAGTAGTCATGATGGATGTGAGAGTTGGACCATAAAGAAAGCTGCAAGCAGAAGAATTGATGCTTTTGAACTGTGGTGTTAGAGAAGACTCCTGAGAGTCCCTTGGACTCTAAAGAGATGCAACCAGTTCATCCTAAAGGAAATCAGTCCTGAATAGTCATTGGAAGGAATGATGCTGAAGCTGAAGCTTCAGTACTTGGCCATCTGATGGGAAGAACTGACTCATTTGAAAAGTTCCTGATGCTGGGAAAGATTGAAGGCAGGAAGAGAAGGGGACAACAGAGGATGAGATGTTTGGATGGCATCAGTGACTTGATGGACATGAGTTTGAGCAAGCTCTGGGAGATGGACAGGGAAGCCTGGCATGTTGCAGTCCATGGCATCAGAAAGAGTCAGACAGGACCGAGCAATTGAACTTAACTGAATATATTAAATACATTAACTGCAAATTAAGCCCTATGGAAATAAACTTGCAGCTCTTTATCAACCGTATCTTGAATCAACTATATCTTAAGTATCTTAAAACATACTTAATATTAATTAAGTATGTTTCTATTGTTCTCTTTCATTAGAAAAAAATTCCCTGGATAGCAGGAAGTGTTGTCTATATCAGTGTTTTCCCTAGGTATTTAATATAGTAAAACTCTTGTTGAAAAATTATTTTGAAGTGAATAAAAAATTAAAGATTTAAATCAAAAGAGTATAAGAAGTCAATATGGGATTTAATGATCTGCGCTAATGCTAAGAAACAAAAAAAGTATAGATATTATAAAGAAAATAACTTTGGATGCTCAGTGCAAAAAGAATTCCATACATATTGCAAAATATAGCATGAATCTCCTGAAATATTTTGGAAAATACTTTAGGTGTGCTTATATACTATGAAATGTTGTAATTTAATATTTCTATGTAGTTAGCAGAAAATATGTTATGAAATACTAACTAACATTACTTGCTTTATTGTTAGTGGAAACATATCAGTCTTCCCAACAAAGCCATCTCATGAACAAATATATCTTGAAATACAGATTGTTGATACTAATTATGTCTATGGTTTCTTACTGTTTCAGTTATTATGGCTTTATAACAAATTACCCCAAAACTTTGTGCATAACTCCATCATGAATTCTGAAGCTCAGGAAACCAAAGAAAACACCCCAAGGATGGCTTTTCTCTGTTCCTATCAGAGGCTTCACAGGAAGCCTCAGGGCTGGGAGAGGAAATCATCTGAAGGCTTGCATATGCTGCTGCTGCTAAGTCATTTCAGTCGTGTCCAACTCTGTGTGACCCCATAGATGGCAGCCCACCAGGCTCCCCCATCCCTGGGATTCTCCAGGCAAGAGTACTAGAGTGAGGTGCCATTGCCTTCTCCAAGGCATGTGTATGCACAAGCTTAAAAGCTGATGCTGGCTACAGGCTGAGACTTTAGCTAGTACTTTGATCAAATATCTACAATGGCTTCTCCATGTGCTTGGGACTTCCTCAGAATGTGGTGACTGAATTAAAAGGCTAATGTCCTGAAAAATAGAGAGAGAAAGAAGACTAGGTAGAAGTCCTACCATTTTGTTATGATCTAGCCTTGGACATCACAAAGCATGCCTTCAGCCCCATACTATTTATACTGGTAGCACTCATTTTCATGGGAAGAAGAAACACATTCGAAATCTTGGCAGGACCTGGCAAGATTCCGAAAGAGCCTAAAGGATCAGAAATACTGCTATGGCCCATTTTGAATTCTCGATATGCCATAATGATCAATAGTCATAAGCCTGTAAAAAGTAATCAATGAATCACTACCTATATTCTTCTTTGTTCTATCAGTTAGCTATTGCCACAGAGCAAACAACCCAAAAGTTCAGTTGCATTTATTATTATTATCAGAGATTTCTGAGTTAGTGCTTGAGAGTGTGTATCTGAAGAATATCCAGACTTATTCTTTAGGAACAGAGACTATTTCCAGTTTTATTCATGGCAGTGGCAACAGGATGAATAGCAACACATGGCCTCTTAACATTTAAACTTTACACTTTCCTGCCCACCACATTTCATTTGACAACTCCCTGGCCAATCCCATCATGAAGTAGGACAAATGCTTTGTCTCTATTGGGAGTAACTGGGATACAGGGAAAGGGTTTGGACACAGGAAGGGGTAAATCATTGGAAGCAATAACGCAATCTGCACAGTTACTTCCAACAGAAACAATAGCATTACTGTTTGTACCAGTCAGAGCAAAAGAAGTACCGATGAGTTTAATTATATTATGGTAGTAGCAACATGCTCAACTGTGGGAGGAACTAGGGAAGTAAAGACTGGATACTGGATGTGGAAGTTCAGAGAAAGAGTTACCACAATCTACCAGCCTACTAAGCCAACCGCTTCTAACTTTAAAAGTGGACCCACCAAGGAACAGCTCATGGGAAGATGTATGGAAGGTTGAGAATTTGGTTTAATCCCCCTTCAGTGATGCTTTCCTGTTGGTTCAGTTGGTAAAGAATCCACCTGCAATGCAGGAGATCCAGATTCAATTCCTGGGGAGGGAAGATCCCCTAGAGAAGGAATTGGCAACCCACTCCAGTATTCTTGCCTGAAAAATCCTATGGACAGAAGAGCCTGGTGGGCTAAGGTCCATGGGGTTCTAAGAGTTAGACAAGACTTAGCAACTAAACCTATTGCTGGTCAATAGGATGGTAGTTGAGAAGAGCTGGCCACCTAGAAGAGGAAAGAAAAGATCAGCTACAACCTACTGGGTACCTTTGTGTCTATCTGCAATGGCATCTGACCACAAAATGACCTTCAGAAATTCTAGGCTATTGTTAACACATTTACCTACCCAACTTTGCACATGTTCATTCCTCTTTGGGGCTTCCCTGGTGGCTCAGAGGTTAAAGCCTCTGCCTGCAATGCAGGAGACCTGGGTTTGATCCCTGGGTTGGGAAGATTCCCTGTAGAAGGGAATGGCAATCCACTCCAGTATCCTTGCCTGGAGAATCCCATGGACGGAGGAGCAGCCTGGTGGGCTACAGTCCACGGGGTTGCAAAGAGTCGAACACGACTGAGTGACATCACTTTCACTATTTCTCTTTTAATCAACTTTCAACGAGCACAATACATTAAAGGGGATTCTGGAAATATAATTCTTTGTTTAACCAATTAAGAAGCAAAATATACCACAGTACCTATCAAAGTTAAGCCCTTCTGCCTTATATAATATTGCAAGTATATCTTCACTGATAATGTATAGTATTGATTCAAATAGAAGTTAAAATGCTAACAAAATTTCTTACAGTTTTATTTTTAACAAAGATGTAAAAGGGTAAGAAATAACTCATTTTTTACAACAGTGTCTCTTCTGAAATTAAAAATACTTCCACTTATTGAGTGGTAGAAAAGCAAAATTTCTATCAATATTTATGTTACCTTGGGAAACTGAAAGTTAATTTTAATTCAATTGTTAATTTTCTAAATTCTTCCAAAAATCTAGAAATTAATTTGTAATACATCATTAATCAGTAATGTATCTGTAGGAGAGCATATATTTTGTCATCTTTAATTAAAATAAAAAATGAATATTAATTTTGCCT
>SJYC01076198.1:0-30376 GCA_006408675.1 Madoqua kirkii | reverse complement strand
TGTGTGTGTGTGTGTGTGTGTGTGTGTGTGTGTGTGCGCGCGCTAAGTCTCTTTATTTGTGTCCAACTGTTTGCAACGCTATGGACTGCAGCCCGCCAGGCTCCTCTGTCCCTGAGATTCCTCCAGGCAAGAATACTGGAGTGGGTTGCCATGCCTTCCTCCAAGGGATCTTCCCAACCCAAGAACCCACACCTCCTGCATTAGCAGGCAGGTTCTTCACCACTAGCACCACCTAAAAAGCCTTATTTATTTACTTAAAGAACTAGCCTGGGCTTCCCTGGTTCTCAGATGGTAAAGAATCCTCCTGCCGATGCAGAAGACTCATGTTCGATCCCTAGAGGGGGAAGATCCTCTGGAGAAGGGAATGGCAACCCACTCCAATACTCTTGCCTGGAGAATTCCATGGACAAAGGAGGTTGGTTTGTACAGTCCATGAGGTCACATAAGCCAGATATGACTGTAAGACTAAAACACCCACAGCCTACATGTGAGTTTTCTCTAAGACAAATATGTAAATTTGATAGTTTTAGGGGACAGCTGAAACTCCTTCTTCAATATAATATTCATGTTGATTATTCATTTTCATGTGAGAATGGGATGGAATCATGCAGCATTATCTAAAGATAATGCCATAAATTATACTTTCTCTTATGACAATGCTAGAAGGTAGAAGTAAAAACTAGAATCTTTCTGTCCTTTCTTGTAATTTTGTGTTAATAGTTCTTTAAGTGATGGGTTGCAACTTTGGCCTTGGGCTTCCCTGGTGGCTCCATGGTAAGGAAGCTGTCTGCCAATGCAGGAGACATGGGTTCGATCCTTGGGTTGAGAAGATTCCTTGGAGAAGGAAATGGCAACCCATTCCAGTATTCTCACCTGGGAAATCCCATGGATAGAGGAGCCTGGTAGACTATAATTCCTGGGATCATAAAAGAGTTGAACACAACTTAGCGACTAAACAACAACTTTAGACTTACACATAAAACCATGTCTAACACAGAAGACAAATAGTAAAAATGGACAGACCCATACCATTCTTCTGAATCAGGTTTCTAATTGAACTATACTTTAAACCATACCTTTGTTGTTATTACTGTTGTGCATACTCAGTCCTGTCTGACTCTCCACAACTCTATGAGTTATAGCCTGCCAGACTCTTTGTTCTATGGAATTTTCCTGGCAAGAATACTGGAGCAGGTTGCCATTTCCTTCCCTAAGGGATCTTTCAGACCCTGGGATCGAACCTGCATCTTTTGCATCTCCTGCATTGGCAGGGAGATTCTTTACCACTGAGCCACCTGGGAAGTCCTAAACCATACCTTTAGTCTTCCCCAAAACACTTACAAATGAACATCATCCTGACTTGAATGACTAATCTTTGCTTCACACCCTTCATAAAGTAGCCCAAAATAGCTGCTAGAAAACACTGCAAACTTGCTGAGTTTTAGTAGTTATCAACTTTATATTGTCATAATTTATTGTTGGTGAGTTATCATTAGGTTTACTTATTAACTATAAAAGCTCCAGAAAGAAAATATTACAATTCATGTTTCTACCTTATCCTGTCACTGCCTCTCTTTGAAAAAAGACAACACATCTAATCTGCCATCATTAGGGATCATCACTCAGAAAGGAATTTTATAAACTAAGAAGATTGACTTCATACTGTAACCATGAATTTGTCTTAAAAAAAAAAAAAAACTTACTTGCTATCTTAATTGAATGCATGTGAAATCACAAACATTCACAGGATAGGCTGTACAAAGGCACATTTGCTAGTATAATGATCACTTTCCTTATATAATCTTGTAATGGGCTTAGCATGGTTACACATATTTAAGAAAAAAATCCTTTTATCAAGGTGGCCTAAATCAAAAAGAATGTTAAGCTTGAACATCAGCTGCTGTTTCATGACCTTGATTGCGTTTAGATCACCTACATTCCCCTTGCTTCAGAAGAACCTACATTATGCTAATGATTATACTTCCCAAAATATCTAACCCTCTCACATCTAGTTAAGCTAGAGTTACACCAAAAGCATAGATCACCCAAATGCTCAGGTGCTTACAGGAAATGCATCCTTTCCAATAAGTCATTTTGGCTTGCTTCTGCAAGTATTCATGCATAAAACATAGAAACTAGTTCAAGGATTTCCACGAAAATACATGCCTCAAGAATTTTCATGACTTTATAAACCCATGTATTATAAATTCTACACCCAATGTAATTAGAGAACATAACCTGCTTTGAAATATTTTAAAACCTTGAAGAATTATTTTTCTAACTATAATTGAACTAGTATAATTTCTGCGTTATTTATCCCTCAAAAATATTAAGTAAAATTTTGAAATTTCTTTCATTTTTATACATAGAAAGCCAAACTTTCTGCTTAAATATAAATTCTCTGTGGGACAGGAACTTCAATCTCAAAATCTAATCTGTTTTCTAGTCTTAAAAATCACCTGACAGCTCTCCAAATGCAAAGTACACATACATTTTTAAAGTTAACCTTCAGGGAATATAAATAGAATAGAGAGAAGCACCTTGCTGTCTCATTGTATGTGCAAATGGCATAAATTGATTCAAAAATCTATTAAGATTAATCTTTCAAAACTAATATGCTGTGGTTCGAAGGCTACTGAGATAGGCTTCCTGCACACCTTGACATGTTTTATCATAACTCAGAAGTGTCTTAAGGACTCACATATTATCTGATGTTTATCTAGGTTATGGGACCAATTCATTCATAGCCAATCCAAGCTATTTCTTGTCACAGAGAAACTGATAAAACCTCAATACCTTTCAAGAATTTTTTTTTTTTCCCCACAAAAATAGGAAAATCCTAACAGTCAAGCAATAGTAAATTTTTGAGAACTGGTAGTCTGTTGTATTTTTAAATGCCTATTTTCAGAAACAATATTTCAAGTAAATGACTAAATTCATTGTTCTATATCTTTGCAAGCCAGCTATTAAGACAGAAACATTTAACTCTAGGTAAAATATAGTGTCTTAAATATATGTTAATTCAAGAAAAATGATGTGGACAGAAAAGCAATTGTAGAATGAGTGTGAAAAATAGTAGCATTATGGATAACCCAGATCCCCAAATTTTTTCTCAAGTAGAATTTTGGCAGAGTTCCAGGATTATAATTTTGGCTCTCTATTTAATTTCACATTCATAAAGAGATCCAAATATGATAACAGATTGTATTTTTTCCTAATGAAACATCCATATAATTATTTTTTGTCTGAAATGAGATCAGATTCTGATAATTGGTGAAGACCTAAAAAAGAATGTGAAAGGAAAGCTTAAGTCTAACTTTATCACTATTATATATAACTAAATTAATTTAAATCAATAATAAAGCTCTCAGTAATCTATGCTTCAAAGAGGCAAATGAAGACATTTATCTGGAGGACAATTATCCCCAACACGTGGGTGTAAAACTAATATTTATTGAATGTCATAGAAACTTAGAAAAAAAACAAACAAAAATACTAAGTTGCCTCTTTCAGATTTTTTAATTTTCATTCATTAAAGTAATCCTGCTCCCAGAATGATTTCATTTTTATCCTTAAACATCATCCACCCCTTCTTCCAGGGAATGATGAGTGCTGCTCAGAGATGAGTTCTTGAAAGCTTCTGTTAAGATGGATGGAACATAAGGGAATGTATCTAATTGACCCAATGAGTAAGGACACTGTAGTCAGATACAACATGGACTGGAGATCTCAATTTTTCATCCTTGCAAGAAACATATTCCTAATGTTCACTGCAGGTACCATAAGCAAACTTTAGAGAAAGTAAGACTTAAACCATCTTCTAAGGAATAATGAGGCTTTTGTTAGTAGTCATCTGAGATCGAAAAATGGTATTCCCAGGAAAAAAACACCATCTGGTTAAAATAATGAAACAACTTTAGAAATAAAAAAGGTCAAAGAAAAATTTTATTTGGCAACTGTAAGGATTCCAAAATTTATTTATATCTAAATTACTAAGCCATAGCATATACATCTTGAATAAAAGTTCTAAAGACTATTACGCTATATCCAGTCTGCAAGTAATGCATTTACATGTTACATACCTCTCTAGCTAGAGTTCTTTCCAATTTGTCTTATGTGGCATTCTTTTGAAATGTATCCAAGGATCAAAACACATTTTTGTCTATGGCCAATTCACGTTGATATATGGCAAAATCCATCACAATATTATAAAGTAATTATCCTCCAATTAAAACAAATTTTTCTTCTAAATAAAATATCTTAAAAAAAAGATATAATACTTAAAAGAGTAAACTCCAATAGCATAGGCTCCACTTGAGTTTCTATCCCATTAGTCAAGGTAAACTTACAAAAGTGTGTAAGTAAATAAAACATTTAGCAAGCATACTAAAAATTACTTTCTTCTGGTAAGCCCTGCTTTAGGAATATAAAAGTTTAGAAAAAGAAAAGGAGAGAAAGGATAAGATGAGGAAGGATGAGATTTTTAGAAGTACTTGGAGCTATTCAGTTATATGCCAAACATCTACTTTACAATAACAGTAAACCTTACAATAATTTCATTAATTGTATATCCAAACATCTGGTGAAAGGAAAACCCTGACATGGTTAGACAAAGCAAGGATATAAAAATACAAGAAGAAATCCAAAGGAGAAAAGGTTGATATAAATGTTGATGTAATTCATCCAAAAATTCAATCATGTTGAGACTTCATTTCAGAGAAAAATGTTATTCTGTTTGGTTAAATATAGATTAGTCTCATCTAGTATTACAGATAAGAAAATCAAGGTTCACCCAAGATCATAAGCTAATAAATGGTAGAACTGAGATTTTATCACATAGTACGAGGGCTAGAAATCAATTGGCTTTCCCTGATAGAAACAGAGTCCTCCTAGGTATCCTTCCATTTGGTACAGAAAATGGTTGATCATTAAATGTTAATTGATAAAAATACCTACTTGAAATTTCAAGGAAATTAAATGATTTATGCCACAATCTTTCACCAGACCTCGTCCCTAATTCCTATAACCTAAGACTTCAATTTTTTTCTTTTCATCAGACAGTACTTTGAGGGAAGTCAAATGGAAGAAAAAAGGAAACTTCCAGATAAGTATCCATCAGCTCAGTTCAGTCCCTCAGTCGTGTCTGACTCTTGGCGACCCCATGAATTGCAGCACAGCAGGCCTCCCTGTTCATCATCAACCCCCGGGATTCACTCAAACTCATGTCCATCGAGTCAGTGATGCCATCCAGCCATCTCATCCTCTGTTGTCCCCTTCTCCTCCTGCCCCCAATCCCTCCCAGCATCAGAGTCTTTTCCAGTGAGTCAACTCTTCACATGAGGTGGCCACAGTATTGGAGTTTCAGCTTTACTGTTATTCCTTCCAATGAACACCCAGGACTTATCTCCTTTAGGATGGACTAGTTGTACCTACTTGAAGTCCAAGGGACTCTCAAGAGTCTTCTCCAACACCACAGTTCAAAAGCATCAATTCTTCAGCACTCAACTTTCTTCACAGTCCAACTCTCACATCCATACATGACCACAGGAAAAACCATAGCCTTGACTAGGCAGACTTTTGTTGGCAAAGTAATGTCTCTGCTTTTGAATATGCTATCTAGGTTGGTTATAACTTTTCTTCCAAGGAGTAAGCATCTTTTAATTTCATGGCTGCAGTCACCATCTGCAGTGATTTTGGAGCCCAGAAAAATAAAGTCTGACACTGTTTCCACTGTTTCCCCATTTCCCATGAAGTGATGGGACCAGATGCCATGATCTCCATTTTCTGAATGTTGAGCTTTAGGCCAACTTTTTCATTCTCCTCTTTCACTTTCATCAAGAGGCTTTTTGGTTCCTCTTCACTTTCTACCATAAGGGTGGTGTCATCTGCATATCTGAGGTTATTGATATTTCTCCCAGCAATCTTGATTCCAGCTTGTACTTCTTCCAGCCCAGCGTTTCTCATGATGTACTCTGCATAGAAGTTAAATAAGCAGGGTGACAACATACAACCTTGACATACTCCTTTTCCTATTTGGATCCAGTCTGTTGTTCCATGTCCAGTTCTAACTGTTGCTTCCTGACCTGCATATAGGTTTCTCAAGAGGCAGGTCAGGTGGTCTGGTATTCCCATCTCTTTCAGAATTTTCCAGTTTATTGTGATCCACATAGTCAAAGGTTTTGGCATAGGCAAAAAGCAGAAATAGATGTTTTTCTGAAACTCTCTTGCTTTAGATATTAAGAAGAGGTGGCAAGAATACACAGAACTGTACAAAAAAAAAACTTCACGACCAAGATAATCACAATGGTTTCATTACTCACCTAGAGCCAGACATCCTGGAATATGAAGTCAAGTGGGCCTTAGAAAGCATCACTATGAACAAACCTAGTGGAGGTGATGGAATTCCAGTTGAGCTATTTCAAATCCTCAAAGATGATGCTGTGAAAGTGCTGCACTCAATATGCCAGCAAATTTGGAAAATTCAGCAGTGGCCACAAGACTGGAAAAGGTCAATTTTCATTCCAATCTCAAAGAAAGTCAATGCCAAAGAATGCTCAAACTACTGCACAATTGCACCCATCTCACATACTAATAAAGTAATGCTCAAAATTCTCCAAGCCAGGCTTCAGCAATACATGAACCATAAACTTCCATATGTTCAAGCTGGTTTTAGAAAAGGCAGAGGAACCAGAGATCAAATTGCCAACATCCACTGGATCATCAAAAAAGCAAGAAACCATATGTAGATGCATTCATAGTTTGTGCAGTGACGGGCTCTATTTTTAAAACTAGAAAGATGCATATTTGCTCCTTGGAAGCTTTATGATAAGTTGACTTGAAAAATGAATTGCCTTTTTTGTAAAGTTTCTACTGTTCAAAAAGATAAAAATATATCTTATAATTGAGGAAAGAATGGTATGGAGAAAATACAGGAAAATCATAATGACAGTCTGTATATTTATTTGCCTGATGTAGCAACCCAGTTCACCAGAGAAAAACATAAACTCGTCAAGAATGTATCAGGGAGTATTCAAACTAATTTGGATTTTATATTAGATATCACAGATGTTAAGTGCATGCCCATCAGGTAATAATCTATTTAGGGAATAAACAACTTCAGTCTGTTTTTAAATATTTACATGTCTTATTTTATGCCTAAATATTGCCACAGAATTAAAATAATTTATACAACCACAAACATTAAAATATTACCCGTGGATGTAATTCAAGCAAGTGTAAGTATCACCTGTCAGTTGGGTCTACGAAAACAAATTATAATTAAAACAAACTCAGATTAATTCCATTTTTTTTAAATTCTTTGCAAATACAGTACAGCTATTTGAGAAATGGAAACTAATTTGACTTCCATTACTCATAATTAGCATTTGTTAATAAGGCAAGAACTTTTTAGAAAGCTGTAACATCTCTGCTTACAAGACTGGAAGAATTGGCTGTTATCAGATTTTAAACACAATTGCTTAGTCTAAGAGACTTGTCTAAAGTGACCCAGAATTATAACATTTTTAAAACAATTTAGCCATGCTGTGTTGCAATGTCTGAGAAAAAACTTTCTTTTTGGTCTCAAATATGTGAACCAAAGACTATCAAAATCTATCAATTGATTTTATGAAAGTTTGAATTTCAGGGTAGTTTGAATACCTTCTCTGGTTTATGTGTGTGTGAAACCAATGTATAAACAGGGTGAGTATACTCCTTTCTTCCAGTTTTGTAGTTGCATACTCCACGGGGTCGCACAGAGTCAGACACGACTGAGCGACTTCACTTTCACTTTTCACTTTCGTGCATTGGAGAAGGAAATGGCAACCCACTCCAGTGTTCTTGCCTGGAGAATCCCCAGGACGGTGGAGCCTGGTGGGCTGCCGTCTATGGGGTCGCACCGAGTCGGACACGACTGAAGCGACTTAGCAGCAAGGTCATCTGTACCTTTACAGAGCATCAAAACAGGAGTCATGGTATGCCTAACACCTGGTTAGAATTTAATTTCCACTTTGCATTTATTTGTGGCAAAACAAAGTCTTTACATAGGCCTTTGCTGGTGGCTTAGACAGTAAAGAATCTTATCACAGACTTCCCTCATCTCCCCAGTTGTTCCACTCAAGAGCGCTCAGGAAATCCTCCTAACCATTTCTGCATTCAGCCATGCCACTCTTCCTCTCTTTGTTCAAAGATTTTTGAAATTCTCTTCCTTAACAAAGATTCCCATGACTAAGAATAAACCACAAAAGTGAGAAAACTAATCTCTCTGCCCCTAATATTTTTTTTCTTCCTGGCACGTTTCAACCATACAGTAAACCTACACCTGGACTGGCGCTCGTAGCACTTCTATCATCACTTGCAGTAAGAACTAATTGCATAAATAATAAAATGCAAAACATATCCACAAAATAACTAAATGTTTCATGAAAAGCATATAGTGACTTTTTAGGCTTCCGTCTAGTCAAAGCAATGGTTTTTCCAGTAGTCATGTATGGATGTGAGAGTTGGACTATAAAGAAAGCTGAGCACAGAAGTGATGCTTTTGAACTGTGGTGTTGGAGAAGACTCTTGAGAGTCCCTTGGACTGCAAGGAGATCCAACCAGTCCATTCTAAAGGAGATCAACCCTGGGATTTCTTTTGAGGGAATGATGCTAAAGCTGAAACTCTAGTACTTTGGCCACTTCATGCGAAGAGTTGACTCATTGGAAAAGACTTTGATGCTGGGAGGGATGGGGGCAGGAGGAGAAGGGGACGACAGAGGATGAGATGGCTGGATGGCATCACTGACTCAATGGACGTGAGTCTGAGTGAACTCTGGGAGTTGGTGATGGACAAGGAAACCTGGCGTGCTGAGATTCATGGGGTTGCAAAGAGTCAGACACGACTGAGCGACTGAACTGAACTGATTCAACCCAATAAAAGACTTTCCCGGTGGTTCGGCAATGAAGAATCTGCCTTCAATACAGCAGATGTGGCCAGATCCACAGGTTTGATCTCTGGGTCCAGAAGATCACATGGAGAGTAAAAAGACAACCCACTACAGTATTCTTGTCTGGGAATTTCCACTGAAAGAGGAGCCTGGTGTGCTAAAGCCCATGGAGATGCAGATGAGTCAGACATGACTTAGAAACTAAACAATAACAATTCACTTCAATGCCAACATTTTTCTTCAATTAAGCTGTGATGTTACACTACACACTTTTTTCTAAGAAAAAATGCTATCCAGATCAGAAGTCAACACGTGAACATTAAGAATTATATTTGTCATTGTTAAGATTCATTCTTAATTTTTGTTGCTGTTGTTCAGTCGCTCAGTTGTGTCCACCTCTTTGTGAAATTGTGGAGTGCAACATGCCAGGCTTCCTTTTTCTTCACATTTTCCTGGAGCTTGTCATGTCCATTGACTTCGTGATGCCATCCACCTATCTCATCCTCCGTCATCCCCTTCTCTCCTGCCTTCAATCTTTCCCAACATCAGTGTCTTTTTCAATCAGTCAGCTCTTCACATCAGGTGGCCAAAGTATTAGAGCTTCAGCTTCAGCAGTTTCAAAGTCTGGACAAACAGTGACTGGCTTCTGAAAAGTTGCTAAACTTTTACCTATATACTTATTGAACATTTTTGTTTGTTTCCCAGTGCATCCATATAGGAATAGCTTTTTTAATTTCACTAAACATCAAGGATCATAAAAACTAACACAGAGAAACAAGAATATATCAGAAGAAGCAATGGTGAAAAATCACACTGAGTCTGGATATTGAATCAAAACACAGTATTGTCCAACAAATGTATTTTACCATGACTCATGTCCCTAATAATGCCCCATAAAAATAAGAGAAAAAAGAAGACAGTGTAAATTAGGATGCTAGTATTTACCAGGTGATTCTTGACTCAACTGTCATCAATTACAAGTAAATTAAAAGCCATTTCAGGTGGTCCAGTGGTAAAGAATCCTCCTGCCAATGCAGGAGACACAAGTTGAGTCCCTAGTCTGGAAAGATTCCACATGGCACAGGGCAACTACTGAGCCTGTGATTTGGAGACAAACCTGCAACTACTGAAGCCTACGTGCCCCAGAGTCCCTGCTCCACTAGAGAGGCTGCCATAATGAAAGGCCCAGACACTGGAACACAACTAGAGAGTAGATGGACCTCACCAGCAGCAACTAGAGCAAGACTGTGTGCAGCCACGAAGACCCTGAGCAGCCAAAAATTAACAATTAATTTACTAATTATTGTTTAAAAGGCATTTAAGCAGGGACATGCCAAATCATCTGACAAAAATCCTCAGCAAAAGAAAACATTTCAAGGACTTCATTGTAATGTCTAAAATATTAAACATTTTACCTGCATATTCATTACAGATATTTCAACGAACATGAGCCCTATCATAATTTATGTAAATTCACATGAATCTTAAATTGAACATTATTTGAATAAATCATTTGGGCTTATTATAAAGATATGGAATTAGGCATCAAATAGTAGAACTAAGTCACATTCTTATAAATATATTATGATCCAAATTTTCCTAAAGTCAACAGAAATGAAAGATAATTAGCACATTGTTGATATTCATGTTGATTTTATTCTAATTTCCAAAGCTATGAATTTTGTTTGTTAGTAATGCTTTGGAATAGGATTGTAAACTGAAAAAACAAATACTTTAATAGCAACATTTTCTTCACTATTTTGACCATTAAAAAAAACTCTTCACACTACTCTGAACAGTAACTGGTAATCAAGTATATATTACATGATGTGATAGCTAATATTTTTGCATTTCTTATCTTATTTTCCATTTGACCTTAGTAAATAATTCATTTCCTGACTATTGTGCAAAGAATTTATCAACTTGGTTAATAACAGTGTTGCAATTAGGTGTCTTCTGAACAATAACTTTTAATTTTCTCTGTTATTATCTCTCATCAACCTTGAAATCTTGTTAAAATAAATATTTTTATTCAGCTGGTTTTGGCTAGGGCCATAAATTTATGTTTCTAATCATCTCCTTAGAGATGCCAATGCTGCTGGTTCATGGACCACACTTCAAATAGCAAAGTTGTAGTTACATTAGCTGTCTATGGGGTCGCACAGAGTTGGACACCACTGAAGCAACTTAGCAGCAGCAGCAGTCACATTAGGATAATATTCAATTTTCATTTTATTAAATTTATATTAATTACAATGATTACAGTGTTGTATAGTATTAGCCTGCAAAAATCTCTGAAAAGAAAAAAATCACACAAAGGGAAATATAGGAACTTGAGAGCTCTTAAAATCTCTTTTTATAATACCTTGAACATGTTTTGTATATCCAAACTCTGCAACAAACTAGTTCAATAGCCAACACTTCTCAGCTACAATAACGCTTAACAACTACATTCACACTTTCTCAACCACAATATTTCCTTGCATCATCTCTCATTCCACAGCCATATGCTGCTTAAGTAATAATAAAGCCCCTCTGCACAAATGGAAAAAGTAGACTCTTAAAAGCATCTTTCTTAAGTTCCCAACGAAAGGTGCCACTTCTTTGAGATAATTATACAAAACTAAGGTGGAGGAATACTTGCCTGATTCCCTGCCATGTATGCACTCAGATTTACCTTAACATTGTCCGTTAAGATCATCTATCCAAGAGGTCAGTTTTCAAAAGAGAAATTTGTTGGAAATCCCAGAATAACAATTCACCTGGAGAAATTACAGTCTCCAGAAAACATAAAATGTTTTTTCATTTTTACATGTATAAATGTGAACAGATATACACATATAAATTAATTAACAAATAGGAAAAGCTTATAAGAGTGGCATTTTCTAAAAAAGGTGTCTTTGTGCATGCATGCTAAGTTGCTTCAGTCATGTCTGACTTTATGGGTCATAGCCCACCTGGCTCCTCTTTCCATGGGATTCTCCACGCAAGAATTCTGGAGCGGGATTCCATGCCCTCCTCCAGGGGATCTTCCCAACCCAAGGACAGAACCATGACTCCCTATGTGTTCTGTGTTGGCCGGCAGGTTCTTTACCTTTAGCGCCACCTGCGAAGCCTGTAGTGTATCTTTACACAGGAAAACAATATGCTTACTTGGAGTTAGCATGACATAATGGCTCAGAGGTTAAAGCATCTGCCTCCTATGAGGAAGATCAAGGTTCAATCCCTGGGTCAGGAAGATCCTCTGGAGAAGGTAATGGTAACCCACTCCAGTGTTCTTGCCTAGAGAATCCCATGGACAGAGAAGCCTGGTAGGCTATAGTCCACGGGGTCGCAAAGAGTCAGACATGACTGAGCGACTTCACTTTCACTAATGGTCGAAGATACGTATTTTGGACTCAGAGGGCCTTAGTCTGAATCTGAGTTCTGCTATTCAACAGCCAAGCGATGTAGAATACTTAAACACTCTAGATCTCAGTTCTTTCACAACTGCTTCACTTCAAAAGTTTACATTAGCTTTTGCTGCATAACAAAAGCCATAAGATCACTTATGCATGGAATAATAAGCATTATTTCCTTGCTCATAGGTCTGTGGGTTTGCAAGCTGGCTGGGGGAGTGCATCTGTGATTAAGTCTATGTTAGCTCCACCTGCCTCATTTGTACTCCTCATAAAGGAATTCTGAAGCTTCTGAGGGTTAGGCAGCAAAATGTTTTGCTTCTTAAGGCACAGGTCTACATGATAACAATTTCACATTTGATTGGCCAAATCAAATAATATGCCAGACCCAACACTGAAGAGATGTGAAAGGAAACTACTCCCGAGGTAGTAAGGACAGAGGCAATACAATTAGCTTAACAGTAATCTAATTCTGCCTCCAACTTCTTGTGAGGGTTTGCTGAGATTTGGAGAGTGTTTGCTGAAACTGTTAGTCTACTCTAATAAGGATTATATGTATATACATATGTGTGTATATATATATATGCATGTGTGCTATATATATATATATACATACAAACAATTAAGCATGCAGTCTTTAACATTAGACAGAGAAGAGCCTGAATCATGGTTCCACAGTTTACTAACTGTAAACCACTAGGGAAGTTTTTTAACATGTTCCTTCCTCTATTGAATGGGAATATTATCAAGGTTGCATGAGGATTAAATATATCATGTAATATTTTTAGAATGATACCAAAAACACATTAAGAACTTAAAATGGCAGTTACTGTGCTGTTAATGAATTAAATAGCTGAAGATATACAATTCATGAGGTCACTCCCCAAATCCTTCTTACTTCAATGAAATGACTTAGGTTAAAATTTTTATGTGATAACAAGGGATTGAAGCAAACCCTACTAGTAAATACAGAAAGGGTAAATTATAGTAGTATAAGACCACATTTCAATGTTATATCTGGGACTTTAATAAACTGCAGAGAAAAAGCATATAAAAGAAACTCCATGCTTGCTATAAAAATGATTAAAGGGAGGGAATGTCTTAGATTTAAAGCCATAGCTGAAAAGCCACTCAAAAAAATATATATATATAACATGTAACAAAAAGTGTATCATGAAATTATGAAATTTGAAAAGAAATGTGTTTGATCCTAGAATAATATTTTACTAACTCCACCACCCCACTTTAACTACAGTTTGTTTGGGATCTTCAGTATTAAGAAAAATATGTGTGTGTAGATGTCCATAGAATTGCTGAAAAGTGAAAGTGAAAAGATAGAGTGGGTAGTTTACGACAGGACACTTACCCTAAATCAAGAGCAAATTAAACATTATCGTGGAAGTGTGAAATTTCCATAATAATTTAACAAATTACCACCAGCATAATTTCATATGCATTTTAAAGAGACATTTATCATCAAGCTACAAACGCCTTATTTCATTTAATTAAAACAAAGCTGAATGCATTTTGTGACAGAAATGTTTACCAAGAAACAATATATTCCAAAATCAAATTTATTATGTTTTAAAACTAGTGACCTGGTTTTAGGCAAGGAGAAATTAATTCATTTTGTTTAATATTCTTCTCCAATTTCAACTTCATTGTTAAAACTTCAAAAATTATCAGGAATTTCTACCTCATGGTAATGTATACTTTGAGTAGCGCATTTCACATTTTGTTTGATTTGCAGATACATCAAGGAAAAAAACTGTCAAATGTTGATTTAAAGTATCTACTTGCCAGTTTTGGAAATGGAACTAACCTAAGCATTATAGAAGCCAAAAAACTAAATAAATAAATGTCATTTTAGCCATAAATTTCCAAGAATATCTCAATTCTATGAGGTTATTTGTTTTGTTTAGTTTTGTTTTAGTAAGCCCATTTCTCAACATAAAAGACAATTAGAGATTATCACTTCCCTTAGATCATCTTATATAACATTAGGTTTTAAATAAAACCCATATGCCAATGACTTCCAAATGCATATCTCTATCCCTGACTGTATCCATCAACTTTTCAGGAACAACAACTATAATATCTCAGTAGCTTTCAGCAACATTTATTTCTTATGTCACTCTCAAGTGCTTCAACTTTGATGAGCTTGACTAAGGGCACCTGAGTGTCATCTCACCTCAGAACACAGGTTTGAACATCAGGGGAACACTGGGGACCTGCTACCTTCATAGATGAGGCAGGAGAAAGCAACCAAACTAAAAATGTTAGCATATTTAAAACTTTTGCTCAGATACAGCAACTTTCAAATTTGTTTACATTCTATTGCCCAAAGTAATAAGGTAAAAAGTATGTCCTGCTTACAGGGAAACATAACAAAGGAGGACAAATTCCTCTGAACAGATAATTCCATCTACAACACTACCCTCTGAACTCAAGGTTCAAATGTGTACAGGCGCTACATGCTAACTACAGTTGGATATCTAATAAACACCTCACCCTTGCCACATCCAGAGTGAACCTTTGATTTCCAGGTTCTGGAAATGTCCTCCCTGCCCAAGCTGCAAGTGTCAGACCTGTCTTTACTGTTTCAATAAATGGCACCATCATCAAGTCTACATATTTCTGACTACCATGCCTAGCAGCCTGTCCTTTTAAGTTTCTCCTTTCAGCAAGACCGATAATAAAGGTCTCCTTTATCATAGACCCAAATTTGGGAACTAGATTGTTTATTACATTGGAGGGAAAGTAGTTTTTATATTTTTTTCAATCTTTGTATTATGAACATTTTCAGATACACATAAAGTAGAGAAACACTCATGTCACGCCCAGTTATTTTTATTGCCTTGGAGCTCCTTCTCCGAGAGAAATGGTTATGGGGGAGAGATCCCTGTAAAGTACTCTGGTTTTGGGGGTAGATGCTCAGGAACAGGGGTTTCCTGAGGCTTGATCACACTTTTGCGTCTGCCAAGCTTCCTTCCTCATGATCTTTGCCATGGGTGGAGTTCCTTACGCTGGCCCCCGGCAGCCTGTCCTTTTAAGTTTCTCCTTTTAACAAGACTGATAATAAAGGTCTGCTTTATCATAGACCCAAGTTTGGGAACTAGACTGTTTATTACATTGGAGGGAAAGTAATTTTTTTTTTCAATCTTTGTATTATGAACATTTTCAGATACACGTAGAGGCAATAATATAATGAATTCTATGTACTTAACTTCAACAAATATCAAACTCATGACTGATCTTGTTTCACCTGAACCTCATTTACTCCCACCCAACACCTCTTTAAGTGATTTTTAAGCTAATTTCAGATATCATGCTACTTAATCATTGATATTACAAGATATAGAGAGAAATGTTTTTAAATCATCAAATAAATCACTTTATGCTCTTGTGGTAAAGTTTACCCTATGTTTCCATCACTGTTGAAATAAAATCCAAATCCCCTGATACTATTGCTATCAGTCCATATTGACCTCTCTAAACCGTTTTTCCTCTTGCTGCCATCACTTTTATCCAAAAGACTTTTGACACTCTGGAATTTCTACTCACCTAGCTTTTCCTTTGCCTCCAAAACTCTCCCACACAATGTTCATGTAGTTATCCTCTTCTTGTTATTTAGAGTTCAGCTTAAATACTAACTTCTCAGAAGGACATTCCCCAAAAATCACTGTGAGATAACCACTAGGACACTCTAGCAGGAAATCTTACTTTTTTTCATAATACTTATCATGATGCTGGCTATTTTTAGCCTGTGTGTGCTTAATCGTTCAGTCGTGTCTGACTCTTTGTAATTCCATGGACTATAAACTGTCTCCCTCTTCTGTCCATGGGGATTCTCCAGGCAAGAATACAGGAGTGGGTTGCCATGACCCCTTCCACGGGATCTTCCCAACCTAGGGATCGAGCCCAGTTCTCCTGCACTGCAGGCGGATTTTTTACCATATGAGCCACTAAGGAGCCCAAGAATACTGGAGTGGGTACCCTATCCCTTCTCCAGGGGATCTTCCCAACCCAGGAATCAACCAAGGTCTCTTGCATTACAGGCAGATTATTTACCAGCTGAGCTATTTTTAGCTAATTACCTGCTAACTGTTCACTCTACTAGATACTGAAAGTGGGAGAGTATTTTTTGCTACTATATCCTTATGTAAAGACCAAGTATTCTTTTTCATAGCATGTGCTCAATAGATACTTGTTAAATGAATAGGCTGGTGAGCTTTCTATTACATGGACCAAAAGTCCATGTTTATCGGTATTTGTACCGATAAACTAAATCAACTTCATTAAGTCAAATAGTTTCTGGGACAATATAGTCCTGTCCAAGGTTTAGAGTTACATACAATGAGAACCAGGGGGCTTCCCCAGGAGCTCAGTAGGTAAAGAATCTGCCTGAAATGCAGGAGACACAAGATTCGTGGGTTAGATCCATGGGTTGGGAAGATCCCTGGGAGAAGGAAATGGCAAGTAAGGGAATTTCAGAAAAAGTTCTGCTTCATTGACTATGTGAAAACCTGTGACTGTGTAGATCACAACAAACTGTGGAAAATTCTTCAAGAGAAGGGAATACCAGACCACCTTACCTGTCTCCTGAGAAACCTGTTTGTGGATTAAGAAGCAACAGTTAGAACCTTACTTGGAAAAACTGACTGGTTCAAAATTGAGAAAGGAGTACAACAAGGCTGTATATTGTCACATATGTTTATTTAATTTATATGCAGAGCACATCATGCGAAATGCCGGCTGGACAAATCCCAAGCTCGTATTGAGATTGCTGGAGAAAAATCAATAATCTCAGATATGCATATGATACCACTCTAATGGCAGAAAGTGAAGAGGAAATAAAGAGTCTCTTGATGATGGTAAAAGAAGAGAATGAAAAAGCTAGCTAAAAATTTAATATTCAAAAAACTAAGAACATGACATCCAGTCCCATCACTCCATGGCAAATAGATGGCAGAACAATGGAAGCACTGACAGATTTTCTTTTCTTGGGCTCCAAAATCACTGCAGATGGTAACTGCAGCCATGAAATTAAAAGACACTTGCTCCTTGGAAGAAAAGCTAGGACAAACCTACATAGCATATTAAAAAAGCAGAGATGTCATTTTGCTGGCAAGGTCCATATCATCAAAGATATGGTTTTTCCATAGTCATGTGTGGATGTGAAAGTTGAACCATAAGAAGGCTGAGTGCCAAGGAATTGATGTTTTCTATATTTGGTGTTAGAGAAGACTCTTGAGAGTCCCTTGGACTGCAATGAGATCAAACCAGTCAACCCTAAAGGAGACCAATCCTGAATATTCATTGGAAGGACTATGCTGAAGCTGAAGCTCCAATACTTTAGCCACCTGATGCAGAGCCAACATAGCATATTAAAAAAGCAGAGATGTCATTTTGCTGGCAAGGTCCATATCATCAAAGATATGGTTTTTCCATAGTCATGTGTGGATGTGAAAGTTGAACCATAAGAAGGCTGAGTGCCAAGGAATTGATGTTTTCTATATTTGGTGTTAGAGAAGACTCTTGAGAGTCCCTTGGACTGCAATGAGATCAAACCAGTCAACCCTAAAGGAGACCAATCCTGAATATTCATTGGAAGGACTATGCTGAAGCTGAAGCTCCAATACTTTAGCCACCTGATGCAGAGCCAACTCATCAGAAAAGACACTGATGCTGGGAAAGATTGAAAGCAAAGGAGAAAAGAGCAGCTGAGAATGAGATGGTTGGATGGCATCACCAACTCAGTGGACATGAATTCTGAGCAAACTCCAGAAGTTAGTTAAGGACAGGGAAGTCTGGCATGCTGCAATCCATTGGGTCACAAATAGTTGAACCTGACTTAGCAACTGAACAACAGAATCAGGAACCACAGAAGTAGGGTGGTGCTTCTGTAAGATTAAATATGTTGATATGTTTTTGTCTTATTTGAGTGAAGAATGAGTTGTTAGAGCTGGAGTAGGGAATGCACAGTACACTAAAGAGCAGTAAAACAATTGAAATGCCTCTTGTAACACAATTTAAGATAGTTTGCACATAAAAATTAAGAATCAAAGGTTTCCATTTTTGTTTTTGAGCCCTTCAGATATAAACTCAGCTCTACCATATCCAATAACTTTCTACGGACATTGACCTTTTGTCAGCCTACTTCTCAACATGAAACCACTGTGAACTATCCTCTCTAATAAATCCTTGATCAATTATGAATCAGAATATACTAATGATTAAATAAAACATATAAGCAATAAGTAGAAGACAGCATACAAGAAGGGCTCATGATGAAAGGTTTGCTATCAAACTCACCTCTGGGGGTATCATTGGATGGGGAAGATGAGTAAATCTTGTTAATTTTTCCATTTTCTCTATATAAATAATAACTGATATGGCAGTGTGTCATCCTTGCAAATGCTGTCACTTCCCCATATTCCAGAAGATTGCTTCATTTAAGCTCCTTGAAAAAAATTCAGGAACCATCATTAGTTAAGGATACCTTATAATCAAAACGTCATTACCTAGAACTAAAAACTCATTATCTAGAAAGGATTTTAATTAAAAACAAAGTTCGTTTCTACCCATTTGAAACAGAGTAAGAACTTTCCAAAAATCATTTTCAAGTGGATAAAAAGACAGGAAATAAACTGCTCTTTTAATCCAAACATGACAATAGAGAGAATTGCCGCCCCCCGCCCCCCAAAATCCTGCTCATGCAGATAAACTTAGCATATTCCAAAGAAAAAAAGGACAAACTTGACGCCATTTGCCAGTTTCCTCATCGTCCCCTGTTTTGTACTTTACTAACATGAAGATAAGTTATTAGGATGAATTCTAGGTTAGGAAGAGTATTCAATCACTATAATGGCAAGAGTAGTGTTGGGGGGCCATATTTACAAACTCAGCTATGAAAAATCATAATTTCCTTTATTTTCTATAATTCAACCTAGTTTCAATCTTGATTACATTCTGCCCAAGAGAAAATAAAAAATATTACTTTGCTAATTCAGGGTACACTCAAGGATTCTGCCTACCCTTCCCTTTCTTCCTGGTATTGTGTCTAAATAAAATGGTTACTTTCGTAGGAGGTACCATGGGAGATAGTATGTTGTCCTCAGTCACCATCTGTCTATAGTGATATCCACCAAATTGTGTTCTTCAAGCTAGATTGTGGATTGAAATCCTCACAAGGGCATCATCTCATTTGAGGGTCAAAGTTTCATGTGATCTCATATGATCCATGGCACACAGCTGCTGCAAGTCTCCTTTTTTTTTCTTAATTCACAATGCCAGTATTATCAAAAAAAAAAATCTGTCATACTATAAGTCTTGGTGCATGGAGAATCCATTTAGCCTGTTCTTTCTATATTCTCTTATGCCAAGGAGGCATATAGAACCTTAGCAGAACAGATTAGGCTTAATTTCAGATCCCTAAAATTATGAGGAGATTTTACTTTACCCCCATTAGTTTAGGATCAACTCAAGTGAGAGGAAGAGGTAAGAAACCCATGTCAACACCTTGATTGCTAAATACCTTACTGCAGCTCTAAGAATCTTTCTCTTGGCTGGAGCAGGTACTGGAAAAGAACTGCTTCTGTGAGATCAGTATTTTTCCCCTGATTTTGTTGTTTAATCATGCACCCTAGAGCCTGTGCTCTGGAATAAGAGAAGCCACAGCAACGAAAAGCCAGTGCATAACAAGAGGAAAGTCCCTACTTTACTGCAACTAGAAAAATGTCCACACAGGAACAAAGACCTGGTACATTTAAAAATAAATGAATAAATAAATAAAAAGTTAAAGATTTATAAAAAGTGAGAATGTTAAGTCCATGTTTTTGTTCTGTTCTCTAAATTCTGCTGCTGCTGCTAAGTCACTTCAGTCGTATCTGACTCTGTGCGACCCCATAGACAGCAGCCCACCAGGCTCCCCCGTTCCTGCGATTCTCCAGGCAAGAACACTGGAGTGGTTTGCCATTTTCTTCTCCAATGCATGAAAGTAAAAAGTGAAAGTGAAGTCACTCAGTTGTGTCCGACTCTTAGTGACCCCATGGACTGCAACCTATCAGGCTCCTCTGTCCATGGGGTTTTCCAGGCAAGATCACTAATGACAATTTAGTATTAACCCTTATGTAATGTTATAAAATTAACCACACAACTGCACTCATTTCACGTGCTAGCAAGGTAATGCTCAAAATCCTTCAAGCTAGGCTTCAACAGTATGTGAATCAAGAACTTCCAGATGTACAAGCTGGATTTAGAAAAGGCAGAGGAACCAGAGATCAAATTGCAAACATCTGTTGGATCATAGAAAAAGCAAGAGAATTTCAGTAAAACATCTGCTTCTGCTTCACTGACTACATGAAAACCTTTGACTGTGTGGATCACAACAAACTGGAAAATTCTGAAAGACATGGGAATACCAGATCACCTTACCTGCCTCCTGAGAAGCCTTTATGCAGGTCAAGAAGCAACAGTTAGAACTGGACATGGAACAATGGACAGGTTCAAAATTGGGACAGGAGTATGTCAAGACTGTGTATTGTCACTCTACCTAACTTATATGCATGGTACATTATGCAAAATGCTGGGCTGGAGGAAGCTCAAGCTGGAATCAAGATTGCTTCTTGATTCCAAAAAATATCAATAACCTCAGATATGTAGTTGACACTACCCTAATAGCAGAAAGTGAAAAGGAACTAAAGATCCTCTTGATGAGGATAAAAGAAAAGCATGAAAAACTTGGCTTAAAACTCAACATTCAAAAAACTAAGATCATGGCATCCAGTCCCATCAGTTCATGGCAAGTAGCTGGGGGGAGAAAATGGAAACAGTGACACATTTGACTTCCTTGGGCTCCAAAATCACTGCAGACAGTGACTGCAGCTGTGAAATTAAAAGATGCTTGCTCCTTGAAAGAAAAGTTATGACAAAACTAGACAGTGTATTAAAAAGCAGAGACATTTGACTGTGTGGATCACAACAAACTGGAAAATTCTGAAAGACATGGGAATACCAGATCACCTTACCTGCCTCCTGAGAAGCCTTTATGCAGGTCAAGAAGCAACAGTTAGAACTGGACATGGAACAATGGACAGGTTCAAAATTGGGACAGGAGTATGTCAAGACTGTGTATTGTCACTCTACCTAACTTATATGCATGGTACATTATGCAAAATGCTGGGCTGGAGGAAGCTCAAGCTGGAATCAAGATTGCTTCTTGATTCCAAAAAATATCAATAACCTCAGATATGTAGTTGACACTACCCTAATAGCAGAAAGTGAAAAGGAACTAAAGATCCTCTTGATGAGGATAAAAGAAAAGCATGAAAAACTTGGCTTAAAACTCAACATTCAAAAAACTAAGATCATGGCATCCAGTCCCATCAGTTCATGGCAAGTAGCTGGGGGGAGAAAATGGAAACAGTGACACATTTGACTTCCTTGGGCTCCAAAATCACTGCAGACAGTGACTGCAGCTGTGAAATTAAAAGATGCTTGCTCCTTGAAAGAAAAGTTATGACAAAACTAGACAGTGTATTAAAAAGCAGAGACATTACTTAGTTGACAAAGGTGTTTATAGTCAAAGCTAAGATTTTTCCAGTAGTCGTGTATGGATGTGAGAGTTGGACCACGAAGAAGGCTGAGTGCTGAACAATTGATGATTTCAAACTTTGGTGCTGGAGAAGACTCTTGAGAGTCCCTTGAACAGCAAGGATTCAAACCTAGTTTCAACCTGGCTGAAACCTAATTTCAAACTAGTTTCAATCTCATTCTGCCCAGGAGGAAATAAAAAGTATTACTTTGCTAAGGAAATCAACCCTGAGTATTGATCCCAAAGGAAATCAACCCTGAATATTCATTGGAAGGACTGATGCTAAAGGTCCAATACTTTGGTCACCTGATGCAAATAGCCGACTCACTGGGAAAGACCCTGATGCTGGGGAAAATTGAGAGCATGAGGAGAAGGGGACAACAGAGGGTGAGATAGTTGAAGAGCATCATCAACTCAATGGACATGACATTGAGCAGACTCTGGGAGATACAGAAGGGCAGGGAAGCCTGGTGTGCTGCAGTCCATGGGGTTGCAGAGTCAGACTAGACTGAGTGACTGAACAACAAGAAGGGTATAGCTTGAATTTACTTCAGGTAGGATTTTTCTTTTTTTATATGGGAAAAATCGTTGCTACTTTAAAATCTGTCACACAAAAGCTTTGTGCTATATTTATATAAGAGTAAATGTGGGCCTAAAAGAATTTAGTCTTGAATGCAATTGATTTTTTTTTTTTTTTGCAAAATGGAAAGTGTTTGAGAGTATAAATGAGAAATCTTATTATTTCCCCATGATTATCATTTTTAGTCCTAAATAACTCACTCATTCAAATATTTTAAGTGAAACTTAGAATTATTCAGAATATTATAGCCAAGGCAATTATCAAAGCTGTTTCATAGCAATTATAATTTTATAGACAAACTAGCACAAGCCATTGTGTTCCTTGCCATAGGGAACCTAAAAATTGAAAAAAAAATCATCTTGTGAATTTGTAATAAAAATAATCTAGTACATAGTAAGGACTAGTCAGAATTTTGTTAATTTATAATTTTCAGGGTGGTTTTTGGGCTCAGTATCTTGTTTTCTTTTTTCATTTCAGTGATAAGCAATTAGACTCAGACAAGTTAAATTATTTACTTGAGGTCATAAGTCACATATATTAAAAATCAGAGCTAGAGCTATGTGTTTAAATGATAATGCAATGATTTTCCTTCCTCAGAATTACAGTAGCAAAGTTTGAGTGAAAGTTTAACTACTTAGAGATACATTACACATTAGCAGTGCAACTTAATTAAACGCTCAAAAAATTGTGATGGGGCTCATAGATTGTAATTTGCTTGAGCTTCAAAAACAGATTGCTTTATTTTCTTAGTAATGTGTTATTCTAGAGTATTTTAAAAGAAATATAGTCTGTTCTTAATAATTCTTTCAGTCTTTTGCATACTGCTAAAATGCTTCCTACTCTATTTTCCTGATATTTTACAAAGATAAACACATACCTAGTTCTTTTCTGGAATAACATATATCCCAAGATAGTCAAATCATAATTAATGAAGACACATTGAATACCAATGTATGAGTCTTTAGTAAGTGATGCTTATTATTTCAACTGCCCTGCATAAATCAACAATGAAAAATGGATATAGTGATAAATAGCATGCTAAACATAACAAAGATCTGAGTTTCTGCTTTGTCCTCAGAGATCTTCAAAGATTTGAACAAATAAAGTATTCATTACAGTAGTTCTTCAAATAAAACTAAAAAGGAAAAGAGGTCAGTTCAATTTCTATAAGTAAGATATTGGAATTAGTTGAAACATGCTTGTGGTAGCCATCCTCTGGGGAGAATAGTTGTTAACTCAATGAATCAAGTCCTGAGATGGAGCAGGAGAAAAACAAACCAATCAAGGCTAATGGTTCCTGATGAACCCAGATTAAACATAGAGATTGGTCTGGCTTAAATACACTCAAGGGAACAGTCCTTCAGATAAGAGTATCAATTTTCACTCTGGGTCAATAGAATGAAGAGTGTGTGGTTAAAAATCAGATATTGCAAATGTATACAGCTTGAGTCAGGAGGCCTGCTGAGGGGAAAAACAAACTTTGCAATCAGAAGACACTTTGAAAAGACATGAAGAACTATAAATAATATAGTCAAATAAAAATTGGTTAAATTAATTAGAGAATTGAGAAAGATGGTTTAAAATAATATACAAACTCAGTACATTTTTAATGTATTTATTGCAGAAATTTGGAAAAATCATAACAATGAAAAATATGAAAACTCTTACACATAAATTTTGTCCAGGATTAAAATTTTTAAAGCTGTGGAAAAGTGTTGAATAATTTAAATAGCTGAACAGAGAAAGAGATATCATTGGAAATATGTTTAAATATTGTAAAATTTAATATTTTTCTCCAAACTTAGAGGTTTAAAAAATTCAGTATTAAAAGTAAGAACTTTTTTATAAGGATGTTCAATGTAGCATTATTTAAAATAGCAAAAATGCAATTGTTTAAATATCTGAATTAAGTGCACTGCAACTATAATTTTTTAGGCATTAAAAGTTTTTCTACAATAAATACATTGTGAGGTGAGTTCCAAACTGGTATGTATGACAATGACAATTTTTATCTCAACTATTGTAAATATGTTTTGTCCAGAGTAACCAAGTAGTCACAAATATAGCGCTTATTACTCGGTGGCAGAATCATAAACACCTTTTGTTTTCTTTTGTTGAGCTAATCCACGGTATCCAAATTTTCCACTTGGTACAAATTACTTTTATAATTATAAAATCCACAATATATGCCATCGCTTTTAATATCCATAATAACATCTTTAAAATAAAGAAAAACTAAAAACATTTTAAAATATTTCCATTTTACTGTCCTAGATTGGTTATAGAAGGCAAATGGACATTTTCTAGTAAAAAACACACTCAAATCTGTGCTGCTATCGGTTTATAGGGCTGTTTTGTACTAATTGAACACAGTATTAGAGCTTGATCTCTTTGAAAGGAACACTGTATCAAGTGCATTTTGATATTCTAATGCAGCTAGCACAAGGCACTGTACATAATACTGAATGAAACAAATTGACTTTACGTATTTTAACATTGACTCACTATACACTTCAGTCCTATTTCATCAACCAACCTAGGTTTATGTATCTGGGGAATATGTTATAACTCTAAAAGTATTTTTAAAAGGTTTCTGGTGCATACTATTATAGTTTTTCTTTAACTGGCGTGTATTTACTTCACAATAGTGTGCTGGTGTCTGCTATACCATGAAGTGAGTCAGCCATGTGCATACAAATATCCCCTCTCTCTTGGACCCATCTCCAGCTCACTCACCTAGGTCTACCAAACAGCACTGAGCTGAGCTCCCTGTGCTACCCTGCACATTCCCACTAGCTAGCTATTTAACACATGGGAGTGTGTACATTGTAGTCACAGTCTCCCAGTTCATCCAACTTCCTGGTTCTGCCTCCAAGTCCACATGTCTGTTCTCTATGTCTGCACTTCTATTCCTATTTTTTCTCTGTCTGCACTTCTATTCCTATTTTTATAGACGCCACACATTCATTAATATATGACATTTATTTTTCTCTTTCTGACTCCACTGTGTTAAGACAGACTCTAGGTCCATCCATATGTCTGCAAATGACTCTCTTTTGTTCTTTCTATGAGTAATATTCCAGTTTACATATGTACAACATCTTCTTTATGCACTCATCTTTTTTTTTCTTTTTCCCAAGGAGTTGACATTTTACTAGAAGAGAGAGAAAACAAATAAAATATTTATAATACTGTGTGAGCTACAAGGAGACTAGACTAATGAAGAGCTCAAATATAAATGGAGTGGTAACAGAGTTATCCCAAAGCAGAGACCTGACATTTGACTCATCTGATGGGTGCAAGCCATTTAAGAGAGGTTCACATAATACATTTACGCTAGAAGGACATCTAAAGCACCATTTCCCTTTGTTTTGAACATGTTCATATTATAAAGGTGGTTTAAAATACACTGTTGATTCCAGACCATTTATTTCATGGCAAGGCATCAAGTAGCATGAAGAAACAGAAAGGTCATTATTTACTCATGCAAAGACTATAAAATATTTAGGCAAATTGTGTTAATACTGCAATGATTGCACTATGTGCAATCTCTTAAATTTTTTAAGTTTATTTATTTTAAATGGAAGCTAATTACTTTACAATATTGTAGTGGTGTTTGCCATACATTGACATGAATCAGCCATGGGTGTAAATGTGTCCCCCATCCTGAACTCCACTCTCACCTCCCTCCCTATTCCATCCCTCAGGGTCATCCCAGTGCACCAGCCCTGAGCACCCTGTCTCATGCATCGAACCTGGACTAGCGATCTATTTCACATATGGTAATATACATGTTTCAATGCTATTCTCTCAAATCATCCCACCCTTGCATTCTCCTACAGAGTCCAAAAGTCTGTTTTTTATATCTGTGTCTCTCTTGCTGTCTCACACATAGGGTCATCGTTACCATCTTTCTAAATTCCATATATATGCATTAATATACTGTATTGGTGTTTTCCTTTCTGACTTATTTCACCCTGTTTAATAGGCTCCAGTTTCATCCACCTCATTAGAACTAATTCAAATGTGTTCTTTTTAATGGCTGAGTAATGTTCCATTGTGTATATGTACCACAGCTTTCTTATCCATTCATCTGCTGATGGATATCTAGGTTGCTTCCATGTCCTGGCTATTGTAAATAGTCCTGCAATAAACAATGGAGTGTGTGTTAGTTGCTCAGTCATGTCCAAATCTTTGTGATGCTATGGACTGTAGCCCACCAGGCTCCTCTGTTCATGGAATTCTCCAGGCGAAAGTACTGGAGTGGGTTGCCAATTACTTCTCCAGGGGATCTTCTTGACTCAGGGATCAAACCCATGTTTCCTGCACAGCAGGCCCATTCTTTTCTGTCTGTGCCACCTGAGAAGCCCAGACGCATGTGTCAATTATGGTTTTCTCAAGGTAAACACCCAGTAGTGGGATTGATGGATCATATGGCAGTTCTATTTTTTTACCTTGTTAAGGAACCTCCATACTGTTCTCCATAGTGGCTGTATCAACTTACATTCCCACTAACAGTGCAAGAAGGTTCCCTTTTCTCCACATCTTCTCCAGAAATGATAGTTTGTAGATTCTTTGATGATGGCCGTTTGGAGCACTGTGAGGTGATACCTCACTGTAGTTTTGATCTGCACTTCTCTAATAATTAGTGAGGTTGAGTATCTTTTCATGTGCCTCATGGCCATATGTATGTCTTCTTGAAGTAGGTCAGAAAGAGAAGGACAAATATTGTATATTAAATGGATACACATGGAAAGATGCTATGGACTGTAGCCCACCAGGCTCCTCTGTTCATGGAATTCTCCAGGCGAAAGTACTGGAGTGGGTTGCCAATTACTTCTCCAGGGGATCTTCTTGACTCAGGGATCAAACCCATGTTTCCTGCACAGCAGGCCCATTCTTTTCTGTCTGTGCCACCTGAGAAGCCCAGACGCATATGTCAATTATGGTTTTCTCAAGGTAAACACCCAGTAGTGGGATTGATGGATCATATGGCAGTTCTATTTTTTTACCTTGTTAAGGAACCTCCATACTGTTCTCCATAGTGGCTGTATCAACTTACATTCCCACTAACAGTGCAAGAAGGTTCCCTTTTCTCCACATCTTCTCCAGAAATGATAGTTTGTAGATTCTTTGATGATGGCCGTTTGGAGCACTGTGAGGTGATACCTCACTGTAGTTTTGATCTGCACTTCTCTAATAATTAGTGAGGTTGAGTATCTTTTCATGTGCCTCATGGCCATATGTATGTCTTCTTGAAGTAGGTCAGAAAGAGAAGGACAAATATTGTATATTAAATGGATACACATGGAACCTAGAAAAATGGTACTGATGAACCTACCTGCAGGGCAACAGTAGAGATGTAGACATAGAGAACAGATTTATGGACACAGAAGGGGAAAGAGAGGGTGGGACAAATTGAAGAGTAGCATTGAACCATCTATATTTCCACATGTAAAATTAGACAGCCAGTGAAAATTTGCTGTATGACACAGGGAGCTCAAATCTTGTACTCTGTGATAACCTAGAGGGGTGGGATGCGGTGGGAGGTGGGAGGAAGTTTCAAGAGTGAGGAGATATACATATACCTATGGCTGATTCATGCTGATATGGGACAGAAATCAGTACAATATTATAAAGCAATTACCTGTCAATTAAAAGTAAATATTTTTTTTTAAAGAAATATCTAGTTAGGTCTTCCAACTAAATTTTTTGATTGGGCTATTTTTTTTAATTGAGTTGAATGAGCTATTTGTACATTTTGGAGATTAATCCCTTATCAGTTGCTTTGTCTGCAAATATTTTCTTTCATTCTGAAGGTTGCTTTTCAGTTTGTTGATGGTTTCCTCTGCTGTGCAAAAGCTTTTAAGTTTAATTGGGTCCCATTTGTTTATTTTTGTTTATATTTTCATTAGTACAGGAGGTGAGTCAAAAACTTCTTGCTATGATTATGTCAAAGAGTATATGATTTCCTCTGAGTTTTTGTAGTGTCAAGCCTTACACTAGGTCTTTAATCCATTTTAAGTTTCTTTTTGTGTATGGTGATAGAGAATATTCTAATTTCATTCTTTTACATGTAGCTGTCCAGTTTTCCCAGCATCACTTATTGAAGAAACTGTCTTTTCTCCACCATATATTCATGCTTCCTTTGTCGTAGATAAGGTGACCAGAGGTGCATGAGTTTATACCTAGGCTTTCTATCCTGTTCCACTGAGCTAATTTCTATTCTATACAGTTTGTTATACAGGCTGATGTCAGGAAATCTGACTGTTCTTTCTCAAGATTGCTTTGCCTATTTGGGGTCTTTCATGTTTCCATACATAATGTACAAATATTTGTTCTAATTCGATGAAAAATGCCATTGGTAATTTGATAGGGAAGGCATTGAATCTGTAGATTGCTTTGGGTAGTATAGTCATTTTCACAATATTGATTCTTTCAGTCCAAGAACATGGTATATCTCTCCATCACTTTGTGTCATCTTTGATTTCCTTCATCAGTGTCTTCCAGTTTTCTGAATATATGTCTTCTGACTCCTTAGGTAGTCTTATTCCTAGGTATTTTATTCTTCTTGCTGCAATGATAAATGGGATTGTTTCCTTAATTTCTCTTTCTGAGAAATTACACTTTCATTCTTAGTGTATAGGAATGCAAGAGATTTCTGTGCATTAATTTTGCATTCTGCAACTTTACCAAATCAACTGATTATCTCTGGTAGTTTTCTGGTGGCATTTTTAGAATTTTCTATGTATAGTAACATGCCATCTGCAAACAGTGACAGTTTAACCTCTTCTTTTCCAATTTGGATTCCTTTTATTTATTTTACTTCTCTAATTGTGGGGTCAGGTCTTCCAAAACTATGCTTAATAAGAACTTTGTGTCATCTTTGATTTCCTTCATCAGTGTCTTCCAGTTTTCTGAATATATGTCTTCTGACTCCTTAGGTAGTCTTATTCCTAGGTATTTTATTCTTCTTGCTGCAATGATAAATGGGATTGTTTCCTTAATTTCTCTTTCTGAGAAATTACACTTTCATTCTTAGTGTATAGGAATGCAAGAGATTTCTGTGCATTAATTTTGCATTCTGCAACTTTACCAAATCAACTGATTATCTCTGGTAGTTTTCTGGTGGCATTTTTAGAATTTTCTATGTATAGTAACATGCCATCTGCAAACAGTGACAGTTTAACCTCTTCTTTTCCAATTTGGATTCCTTTTATTTATTTTACTTCTCTAATTGTGGGGTCAGGTCTTCCAAAACTATGCTTAATAAGAGTGGTGAGAGTGGACATCATTGTCTTGTTCCTCATCTTGGAGGAAATGCTTTCATATTTTCAACACTGAGAATGTTTGCTGTGGGTTGTTGTATATGGCTTTTATTATGGTGAAGTAGGTTCCCTCAATGCCTGCTTTCTGGAGAGCTTTTATCATAAATAAGTGCTCAATTTTGTGAAAAGCTTTTTTTTCAAATCTATTGAGATCATCATAAATAGTTTTTACCCTTCAATATGTTAATATGTTGTATCATATTGATTGGCTTTTATATACTGAAGAACCCTTGCATCCTTGGGATAAATTCTACTTGATCATGGTGTTTGATCCTTTTAATATGCTGTTGTTGAAGATTAGAAATGTGGGGCATTTTGTGCACTTGGTAATTACAAATCTCTGGTTTATTATCTTAAACCACAAACAATTAGCTTCTAATTCCAAAATGTTCTGTGAATGAATACATATGCTCAAAAGAATCATTACATACTTAAGACCTCACTAATCAGATACACAATAGAGTATTACTCAGCTATAAAAAAGGACACACTGAGTCAGTTCTAATGAGGTGAATGAAACTGGAGCCTATTATACAGAGTGAATAAGT
>SJYC01076196.1:0-43840 GCA_006408675.1 Madoqua kirkii | reverse complement strand
CTTCTAGGTGTTCAAGTTGGATTTAGAAAAGGCAGAGAAACCAGAGATCAAATTCTCAACATCCATTAGATCATAGAAAAAGCAAGAGAATTCCAGAAGTAGTACAGTCTACTTCATTGACTACACTAAGCCTTTGACTGTGTGGATCACAATAAACTGTGGAAAATTCTGAAAGACATGGGAATACCACACCACTTTACCTGTCTCCTGAGAAACCTGTGTGCAGATCAAGAAGAAACAGAACTGGACATGGAACAATGGACTGGTTCAAAATTGGGACAGGAGTATGTCAAGGCTGTATGTTGTCACCCTGCTTATTTAATTTATATGCAGAGTCCATCATGTGAAATGCTGGACTGGCTGAAGTACAAGCTGGAATCAAGATTGCAGGGAGAAATATCGATAACCTCAGATATGCAGATGACACCACCCTTATGGAAGAAAGTGAAGAGGAATTAAAGAACTTCTTGATGAGGGTGAAAAAGGAGAGTGAAAAAGCTAGCTTAAAACTCAGCATTCAAAAAAAGAAGTTACGGCATCTGGCCCCATCACTTCATGGCAAATAGATGGGGAAACATCAAAAACAGTGAGCAACTATTTTCTTGGGCTCAAAAATCACTGTAGACAGTTCTTGGGCTCAAAAATCACTGTAGACAGTGACTGTAGCCATGAAATTAAAATATGCTTGCTCCTTGGAGGAAAATCTATGACAAACCTAGACAGCATATTAAAAAGCAGAGACATTATTTTGCCAACAAAGGTCCATATAGTCAAAGCCATGGTTTTTCCAGTAGTCTTATATTGATGTGAGAGTTGGACCATAAAGAAGGCTGAACACTGAAGAACTGATGCTTTTGGGCTGTGATGTTGGAGGACTTGAGAGTCCCTTGGACTGCAAGGAGATCCAACCAGTCAATCCTAAAGGAAATCAAACCTGAATATTCATTAGAGGGACTGATGCTGAAGCTGAAGCTCCTATACTTTGGCCACCTGATGCAAAGAGCCGACCCATTAGAAAAGATCCTGATAGAAGGCAAGGAGACAAGGCAAGATAGAAGGCAGGAGGAGAAGAGGATGACAGAGGACAAGATGGTTGGATGGCATCACTGACTCAATAGACATGAGTTTGAGCAAGCTCCAGGAGAAAGGACAAGGAAGCCTAATATGCTACAGTCCATGGGTTTGCATAGAGTCAGACATGACTGAGTGACTGAACAACAATAACAACAACCTCCTTACAATGTTTCTGTCAATACCTAATTTCCTCATGCAAACACCTAATCCCTGTAAATATCCAATTCCCTGTAGTAAGTCTCTCTTTCTGTTTACTTTCACTTTCTTGAATGAAAACCCTAATTTATACAATGAGTATAACAGAGAACTACATGTCTAATAAGGAGGTAAACTAACTGAAACCATGACATGGGGAGCTTACTTAAGATCATATTTCAGTCAAGATGGAAAGTTACTATGGAAGAGTCATGATTTTGCTAAGGATCTCCCAAAGAAAGACAGCTTAGGTAGTAATCCTGCCTAATAGTATTCTTGGTAAGGAATATTGTAATGTTTAAAATCTCACTGGTAGATTTTGATGTAGATAAGGAGGGGAAAGTTTTCAGGAAACGGTTTCTAGCACTTAGTGTGAATACCTTCTTATAGTAAAGAGCCCTTCAGAGTTTACAAAGTGGAACCATCTAAGCATTTTTCAGCTAGTGTTCTAGACAAATTGAGCTAAACAGAAATATTATTAACTGTTTTGTACATAAGGAAACTGGGGTCGCAAAGAGATTTTCATCATCGGCAACTAGTAGAATGGGAATAAAACTGTTGTTTGATTTTCAGTATACTTTATCAAGTACATTGCAGTCTCTCCACATAATAATCCCTCTCATACAACAGTAAGGTTTTTTAAAAATATCACTTAAACTCATAGATGAAATACTTAGGTATTATATAGAAATTAGAAAAAATATGTAAAACATTTATATTCTATTCTCAAATAAATAAAGAATATACTTATCACTGACTTCTTAGCACAGCAACTAAAACTTGCAAGAGCAGTCCTAACAGTAACCTCTCTTTCCATGTCTAACAGCACCCTGAAAGTACATATACACTTTAATTTTTGTCTTCTAAAGACATTAGTATGTCTTTAGAACACAGACAGCATGTTGAAAAGCAAATACATCATTTTGCCGACAAAGGTCCATATAGTCAAAGCTGTGGTTTTTCCAGTTGTCATGTATGGATGTGAGAATTGGACCATAAAAAAGGCTGAATGCTGAAGAACTGAAGTTTCCAAATTGTGGTGCTGGAGAAAAACTCTTGAGAGTTGTTTGGACAGCACGGAGTTCAAGCCAGTCAATCCTAAAGGAAATCAACCCTGAATATACACTGGAAAGACTGATGCTGAAGCTGAAGATCCAGTACTTTGGCCATTGATGCAAAGGGCTAATTCATTGGAATTATTCATTGAAAGACTGTGATGCTGATGGAAGGAGGAGAAGGGAGCAACAGAGGATGATATGGTTGGATGGCATCTTTGTCTCAATGGATATGAGTCTGAGCAAACTCTGTGAGATAGTGAAAGACAGGAAAGCCTGGAGTGCTGCAGTCCATGGGGTTACAAAGAGTCAGACATGACTTAGAGGTTGAATAACAACAAATAATTATGGAGGCTGATTAAGTCCCAAGATCTTCAGCTGGTAAGCTGGAGACCCAGGAAAGTTGATGGTATAGTTCCAGTTTGGGAATGAAGGCTTAAAACCAGGAAAGTCAGTGATATACCTGGTTGACAAAAGTTCATTCAGGTTTTTCCATAACATGGTCAACCGATTAGTTCCAGTACAAAGACTGGGGGGAAAAAATACCATAGCTCGAAGCAGTCAGACAGAAGTTATTCCCCTACTTAAAGGAGGATCAGCCTTTTGGTTGTATTTAGGTCTTCAGCTGACTGGATAGGGCTTACCCACATTAGGGAGAGCAATTTGCTTTATTCAGTCTACCAATTAAAATGTTAATCTCATCCAGAAACACCCTCATAGAAACAATCAGAATGATGTTTGACCAAATATCTGAATACCTCATGACCCAGTTAAACTGACACATAAAATTAACAATCACAATGAGGAAGTATGAGTAAACTACACTATATAGTATATATAGTATATATAATGTGTGTATTTTTATATACACTTTATTATGTTACTTAATCTCTAATCCATTTCTCCGTAACAAAACTCAACCCTTGCAATCTAACCTACACTATATTGTTTGATTAGTCTTCTTAATGCATCATTTTATCATATCAACTTGTATGCAAAGTCCTTGCATAGTTCTCGACTATGCAGTGTAATAATGTCTATGTTATCTGTGTAACCTATTGCTAAACCTTGATATATACTGCTACTGCTAAGTCACTTCAGTTGTGTCTGACTCTCTGCAACACCATAGATGGCAGCCCACCAGGATCCCCTGTCCCTGGGATTCTCCAGGCAAGAACACTGGAGTGGGTTGCCATTTCCTTCTCCAATGCATGAAAGTGAAAAGTGAAAAGTGAAGTTGAAGTCGCTCAGTTGTGTCCAATCCTCAGCGACCCCATGGACTGCAGCCTTCCAGGCTCCTTCATCCAAGGGATTTTCCAGGCAAGAGTACTGGAGTGGGGTGCCATTGCCTTCTCTGATATATACTAGTAACAAAGTAAAATACTTGGTATTCTTAATTCATACATTGCTCATCCTATTCCTTTTTACTCTAATGTGACAATTCTTCCTCCTTATTTACACTAAAAATCCCTCCTATTCTTAGGACTCAATTCAAATGCTATTTCATCCATGAAGTTTTCCTTACTCAAAATAATCTCTCTTTATTTTACATAAAATAATCTCTGTATTTTGCACATTTAGCACTCTCTCCTTGGATTGACCTTCTAATTTTGGCTGTTCCATAGTTTAATCTCTGATCATCCTTTCTCCTTTATCTATTCTTACTAATTTGGTGAGCCATCCAACCTCATGGCTTTGTGTGTGTAGGTCACGTCAGTCAATCATGTTCAGTTCTTTGCAACACTAGGGACTGTAGCCTGCCCATGGGCTCCTCTGTCCATGGGATTCTCTAGGCAAGAATACAGGAGTGGGTTGCCATGCTCTTCTCCAGGGAATCTTTCAACCCAAGGATTGAACCTGCATCTTATGTCTCTTGTGTTGGGAGGCGGGTTCTTTACCACTAGCACCACCTAGGAAACCCAAATAGCACTTATTTTCCATGGAATCATACATTGACTTATCCTCTCCAGTCTTGTTTTCAATATAAGTGACCCATGTAACCAACTGCCTACTTTATCTCCAACAGAAAAGTTTAATAGACTTTTCAGACGAACATGTCCAAAACTGAACTTCTGATCTTCCAACCAAAATGTCTCTTTCCTCTTAGGTGAGAACATCATCCTTGCAGCTGCTCAGAGCAAAATATTGAAATATCTCTTTCTCTCACACACCCTTCCAATTCATCAGAAAATCCTGTTGGCTCTATCATCAGACTTTACCCAGAATCAAACTGCTTAATAATTCTATCGCTATAACCTGGTTCATCCACAATTATTTCCCTGTGTGGATTTTTGTAACATCCTCCTAACTGATCACTAAAATTTTTCCTTATTTGTGGTTACAGTACACAGTAGTATGAAAAGACCTATGGAATTTTTCCTTCCATTACCTCTCTAATCTTACTGTTTACTCCTCTTTCCCTTGTAGTTCTACTGAATGTGCACTCATCTCTTCATGATTCCCCATATATACCATGCACACTCCACTATGGGACATTTTCAGGGATGGCTTTATCTATCTGAAATTTTCTTCATGATATTTTCATGACTAAATCTCTCACTCTATCAAGTACTTATATATTTGATCACAAACATATCTCAAGTGCCTAGATCAGTGTTGAATGAATGATTCTTTCCCTGTTTAAGCTATTTTATATATTAAACACTGTAGTGCAGTAACTTGTGTTCAGTAGTCCCCCCTTACCTGAGGGGACATATATTCTGAGACCCTAAGCAGATACCTGAAACTATGGGTAATACCAATACACCTTTTTTTTTTTCTAGTCATTAACTCTGGTTGTCATAAAGATACCAGGTCCTAGCTTTCTACTCAACCTTCTTTTGGTGATGATCTGAAGTGATAAAATGCCTGTGTGATGAGATGAAATGAAGTAAGTGACTTGGTCAAAGTGATGTAGCATTAGGCTACTACTGACATTCTGATGATAGGTTAGAAGGAGAACCAGCTGCTTCCGGTGATACTGGATCATCAGGGGCATCGTGACAATGTTAGTGATTAGATATCGGGAGCAGGTAATGTCAATGGTTGGGGATCCTGGGGCAAAGAGAGTAGGAAGGTGTGAAATTTCATGACCATACTCAGAAGAGCATGTAATTTAAAATTTACAAATTATTCATTTCTGGAATTTTTCATTTAATATTTTCAGACCACAGCTGACCATGGTTAATTGAAACCATGGAAAAAGAAACCATAGATAAGCGAAAACTACCATATATCTTGTTTCTATTATCAATTGTGGTCTCCATTAGAAAAAGATTAATATCTAATTCATATTTGTTAACTACATTTCAGGGCTTCCCAGGTGGTGTTAGTAGTAAAGAACCTGCCTGCCAGTGCTAGAGATGTGAGTTCAGTCCCTGGGAAGACCTTGGAGGAGGGCATGGCAACCCACTCCAGTATTCTTGCCTGGAGAATCCTCTGGACAGAGGAGCCTGGTGAGTGATAGTTCATAAGATTGCAAAGAATCAGACATGACTGAAGCAACTGAGCACACATGAAACCACATTTAAATCCATAATGCTCAGCATATTGCTTTGCACATAACAAAAGTAAGCCTTAGTCCTCTTTTGGTACAGAAAATACAAATTCAAGCAAGTTTAAATCATTGTAAATTAAGCAAATAAACTGTTTAGTGTATGACTGTTTAACCAAAATAAGGGTTACCAGATACCTTCCTTTCTACACTTAATAAATGATAAAAACCAAGTACTGAACAGCTACTGGGAAAGGCAGAGTCACCTGGTTACCTTTATGTGGTGCTAGGTTGTTATCACCTCTAGTTCTCTGCACATCTGTTGCATTTCTGGCAGTTTCTGCTTCTCTGTATCTCCATCTCTTCTCCTTAATCCTCAGTTCCATCATCCTCATTGCTTCTTCCTATCCACAACAAAAGATGGCTATCCACAGATCCCTAGCTTAAGTTTCCCTCAAAGAACATGTGACCCATTTCAGTTTCAAGGGCTTTAACCTAGCTAATATGGATGATAAAAATATAACCTACCAAATTTTATGAGGACCTTTCCTGACCATTTAAATGACTCTTGCTATAGGTCCAAATCTCCCACTTCAGGAAACCTGCCTCATTCAGCAGATATTACTAGTGGAGCAACCAAACTGACTCAGGTAAGGAATAAAAGGAATCTTGACTAGGTTAAAGAATCCATTCTGAATAAATTGATTCCATTTTCTCATTCATCATTCATCCTCTTTAAATAGCTATGTCAATTTACTTTGTCTTAACTTTGAGACTTATAACCTTGCTTGTTTATAATAGAAAGAAATGGAATAACAAATCTAAAAGACAGTCTCGACCCCAACAGGCAAAAAGTATATCTATCCAATTTTTACTCACATCAACCTTAAACATTTAGGCAAGATATCCTGAGTTATAGTTTTTAAAAAATCACCATGGATTAAATATTCACACTTTTTTGACTCTAAATGTTCATTTTCCAGTCATTAACTCTGGTTGTCATAAAGATACCAGATCCTAGCTTTCTGTATAAGTCCTGGGAGAAAATATTATTTAACCAGAAAATACAACTAAATGTTAAATACAGAGATCTCATCTCTTGGATATTTCTTTTCCTTTATTTCTTCTAAATGAGAAATGTCTAATTAGACACAGCAATAGAGAAAGCTTATGATCAATTTTATTGCTCATCTGGAGTTTAAACTATTTTCACTGTCTTTTTCTATTCCATCCCCCTCTGATGCAGTTTTAAAACACACTTTAAAAAAAACTCTTTGACACTCTTTCCATTGATAGGCAAGATCCAAAGTCTCATCTCTTGAATGTGGTCAAGGTTGTGCCTACTGTGAGCAGTATAATACTCTATGTGACTTCCAAAGCTAGGTCATAAAAAAGTCCAAAAGTCCATGTAACTTCCATCTTTTTACTGGAACACTCGCTCTTAGAGCCCTAAGCAACTGTTTAACAAATCTGTTACAAGACTGCTATTCTGGAGTGGAGTCAAGTAGATCCACCAATCAACAGTTCTAGCTGAACTCCATTCATCTGTCATCTCACTCTAGGTGACAGGCAATGTAAGTGAAGAATCTTGAAGAGGGATCCTCCAGCCCAACTTCTTTCAACTTTCAAACCTTTGAATCACACCCTATCATTAAATCATTCCACGAACATAATAAAATGGTTGTAGCTTTATACTCCTAAGTTTTGTAGTAGTTTATGTATATAGGAACACATCCCAAGTAGCTGTTACCTTCAGCTTCTAAACAACCTTTCCACTAACAAAACATTTATAGCCAGTTATCTTTTGTAAAGGGCTTTCCTGGTGGCTCAGCAGTAAAGAATCCACCTGCAATGCAGGAGATGCAGGAGACATGTGTTCAATCCCTGGGTTGGAGTAGGATCCCACTCTAGTATTCTTGTCTGGAAAATTTCATGGACAGAGGAGCGTAGCAGGTTATAGTCAAAGAATCAGACATGACTGAGAGATTGAGCATACACATGCACGCCTTTTGTAAGGATCTGATAAAATTCACAGTAAGGCATGAACAGGTAATAACTCATGATAAGCCAGAGAGCCTTCAACTTCCTCATTATAAAGTCAGGGGTATGTGCTTTGTAATCCCCTGGGTCCTTTTGGCCTTTTTAGCACTTGGGAGCAGTAACTTATCTTAGAACAATTATGTTCCAATTGTGGTACTTCTGGGGATATAATCTGATTTCTAAATATCTAGCTTAGACTCTCTCAAATATATCATTAGTTTGTCCTTTTCAGCAGTTTTCTCCAGATTGAGTCAATTCAACATTTCTTAATAGATAGGTGGACATTTACATCTATTCCTTAACTGTTCTTAAGTAACGGATATGATTTATTTGAATGAAAGATCCAGATACTTTCCATGCTCACAATAATTAATAGAAGCAGGTCTCTCAGGATCATACTAACACTATTAAGTAGGTAGAATATTAAGTAGAGAAATATTTCTGATTATTTGTTCTGGAAGGCCAAAATAAAGTCTGAATATTGTACTAAAATCCAATTTTCTCAAGTTGTAGCTGACCCAAACACATTCTTTTATTCATCACTAGAAATTGCAATATATTGCTGAAATTTTTCCCCCTTAAGTAATTCTTATCCTAGTTATTTGTTTTTCATGTAATCAACTTTGGTTGAGATAGCCAAATAAAATCTAGATTTTTAACTCTCCTCCTAGTGGTAGACCACCACTCTTTAGAAACCAGCGAATTCAGGTCATTTGGGTCTAAATGGAAATATGGCTGCAGTTAGAACCAAGTTATGCTAGTCATTAAAGCTTAAGTCTGTGCTTTTCTGAAAATCCTGAGGTAACCCTTACATCGTGGATCACATGTGTTGTTTCTTTGGAAGTGTAGAATGACGTTAGAATAACTCTGAAATTATTTTTGACTGAGAACATATTGAAACTTATCATTATCCAAGTCTGGTGCTTTGACTAAAATGTAAAACACTTACTGAAGCATTGAAGCTCTCATTAAGAAGCCTTAGCTTAGTCAAAGCACAATTGTTGACCTTCTGTGCTTAAGGCATGTGCTGTTCCATGCAGATAGAGGCTTTTTCTACCACACTCCTCTTGATGGTGCATAATGGAAGTTACATGTGCATATCAGGAAGAGAATAGAACCTTAATTTGGAATATTAAATAGCATAGGCACATGAAAAGCCTTCATTAAAATATTAAAAGTGTGCTAAACCCATAAGAACTAAGAGATATGTTCCTATGGGAAGAAAATTCCAACCTCAAGCTCTCTCCTTATCTCAGTTTCTGACATTGTTAATAAGAAAAGAACATTAACTTAGAAAGTCACTTTTATCCAGTGACAGCTAAAGTGCTGCTAGACTACCAAATGATTAGCTCATACTTTTTCCATTGCAGAACACAACAGAAGAGGACAATGAACAATCACTGTATCCCTGAAATTTACCAAGCCAGGCAGATTTAAGACTGACTTTGTCATCTTGAGTTAAATGGGAAAAAAATGTTCTTACAACAACTATTTTCAATGAGATATTGATAATTTCATCAAGGTTTCTATATTATAGTTATGCCAATGGACAGCTGAATGCTGTTACGTTCCAACAACATCTAAGGACATCTACCACGTGAAAGCACCTGAAATAGAGGCTCCAATTTTGACTTTTTAAAATAAAAAACAGCAAACTAACTACAGACTAATTTTTGAGCATAAGAATCATGAAATAAATTTAGTAATTTCTATATTTAAAGAAAAAGCATTTCAGAGTAATTTTTAAATCTAACTTTTTGAAAAGCATTGTTTTAATTTTTTAATACATGGGCTTCCCTCCCTTAAAATATAGTTGTCATAAAGAAATTACTATCATATGCTAAATAATGGGTGCCAAAAAAATAGCTGTAATACTTATACATATCTAATCTTTAGATATTATTATTTTTAGTGATTTTTAAAGTCAAATTGCATCTTGGGATCCACCATAATGCTTGAAAAGTACCTGAAGCATAGTAAGAATTCAAGGACTATTTGTTTAATATACAATATATGAGTTTGTTGAATGCTTCACTCTTGCTGGGAATACTTTAATAGCACTGCAAGGATAAACATGGGGTAAAGTAGTAAGAATTGTTCTAGTAAAACCAGGCTAAGAAGGAGTTTGTGGATCTAGAAATGAAAAGAAAGAGTACACAAATAGATTTTTTTAAGAAAAGCAGTAACAGATGATATTAGCTTGCTAAGGCTGCTATAAAGTACCACAGAGTGGATGACTTAAAACAACAAGAATTATTTCCTCATGGTTTTGGAGGCTGCAAGTCCAAATCAAGGTATTGGTAGGGCTGGTTTCCCTCTGAAACCTTTCTACTTGATTTGCAGATGGCTGCCTTCTTACAGTGTGTTCACATGGTCTTTTCCCTATACAGATATACACACACATTTCTAGTGTTTTTCCATGTGTCCGAATTTTCCAGTCTTATAAGGATGCTACTCAGATCAAATTAGGGCCTACCTACAAGACCTCATATTCATTTAATCACCTCTCTAAGCACCTATCTGAAAATACAGTTCACATTCTGAGGTTCTGAGAATTAGGGTTTAACACTGGAATTTACTGGTGGGATACAATTCAACTTATAATCAATTAATTTCTTATCTTCAAGAACCTAGAAACTCACAAGTTGAAATAGAGACACTGAAAAAAACTGAGACTCTTTTTTTGGAGAACAGAGTAGAAAAAGTCTTTAAGGCCCTTGCTTAGCTAAAATAGAATGAATTTACAAAGGTCATGGAAATCCATAAAATAATCTTTAAATCAGCTGCATAATAGTCAAATTAATGACATGGTTGTATACGATCAAAATGAAGAGTCACTCTAATGGAAACAAATTCTTTCATAACTGACATGAGAGAAGAGAAAAGACAAGGTATGCACTTGACATTAACCAATAGATACATATGGAATCTCTCTCCTAGAAGATAGAAGTGGGACCCTGGGAGCAAAGGCACAATTACATGCTAATTACTAGCCTATAGTTTAGCTCAACCCCTACAAATCATTAGGACTTCCTGATTAACCCTATTTCCCAGTGCATAGAAACCCATATGTTCCAGTTTGCCCAAGACTGTCTCAATTTATGCTTGTTATTGCTCAGCATCAAGTCCAGTGGGCATTTCCTCTGACATTCAACTTTATCTCACTTTCAATTATTTGATCACTTATATATGACTATAGCTTCTTCTCCCCAAACATGTGTATATACCTACACCAATAGCAAGTGTTTGAAATTCAAAACTACTCAACCTATTTTTCTCTTAACCAGTAAGAAGAAACTGACAGATCTCAGTTCCATGTGTCCATCCTTGATAATTTGGTTCTAAAGAGAAAGGAGAAGACAGAAAAAAGTGAAAATCACTCAGTCATGTCCAACTCTTTGCGAACCCATGGACTGTAGCCTGCCAGGCTCCTCTGTTCATGGAGTTCTCCAGGCAAGAATACTGAAATGGATACCTATTCCCTTCTTCAGGGGATCTTCACAATCTAGGAATCGAACCCAGGTCTCCCGCATTGCAGGAAGATTCTTTACCATCTGAGCCACAAAATATTTTTCAAATTTGAAGATTTAATTTCGACAGACATCCATGTGTTATGGAAAGGAGTCTGGGCCATAATATGGATTCTGGCCCCTAGTTCGTCAACTATTAATTCTAAGACTTTGTGCACATCATTTAAACTATTCTAGTCTTGCTTTCCTCATTTATATGAGGGAGTAGGGTGAATAGGAGAGTCTATTATCCATTTTGTCTATTTCAATATTCAAGATATTAGACTTTAAGTTTTGGACAGCAATCCAATATCCACTTCCATAATCTTAACATGTAGATACTTACTAGCTATTTGAATTTGGCCACATGAACTAAATTCTTTAGGACAATGACTTTATCTGAATAACAATTATGTATTAGTATTAAAATATAAAAATACCAGCTCCTAAAACTTTGATGGAGTATCATGAGAACAGTAGGTTAAATATTTACTTTGGTACATGGTATGTAATAAGTTCTCAATCAATGGAGGCAGGTCTCAGTTCAAAAACTATCTTCTGTCTGAAATTCCTAAAATAATCTAAGTTTGAACTCTACTCAACCCTATTTAAAAACTATTTCAGGAAATATGCCACTCCCTCCTTTCAATCAGTAACTTCTCAGAATTCTCTCCAGATGACTGGACTTTGGTTAGCCAATCTTACAAAGTAATTGCCAAAGCCAGCTCTTCAGATGGTATTGAATACATCAATAGTGACAGCATAGAAGTGTTGAAGCTGCCCTTCATTTTCTTATAATCAATGAACCAAAAAAAAAAAAAAAAGAAAGAAAGAAAGAATGTCAACTCTACACTGTGGCCTGATTCTTTCAAATGCAGAGTTTACAACAGAAGAGCCAAGTGCTAAAATAAGAATACTCTTGCCTTGAGGACTATTGGCCAACCACCAAAATTTTTATTCTATCCTCAGAAATAATCCTTTTGATCTTTCAATTATATTGTTAACAACAATGAACACACACACAAAGGTGAGAGATTTAAAATAAATTGTAATAAATACAGTACCATATTAAATAGTTACTGACTCCAAAAATGAGACACATTCATTTAAATGCTGTACATTCAGATACCATTTATCACCTCTGTCTAAGAATGGCCAGACTAAGCAAAGCAGAAGAAAAGTGACTTGTTTCAGAATGTGACCTCTCAGAACGGTCATTTTCCCTATGTTTTCAGCTCTCATATTTTATGATAAATACCCCATTATCCTATTTTAAGATCAGAATACACCAGCTGAAAATAATTAACAATGAACTGCACAGTGGAGTTCTGAAGAGCTGATCCTGATCCTGAGTTTTGTCTATAGTCATAGTTTTCGACTGAATGAAGTTGTCAAAAGTTGACCAGCAGAGCAGATTGTGTCTTGAGTACCCTGAACTTATTAAGATCACAGTAAAATTGGCTTTGACTATCCAACCCAGGCAGAGAAATATCAGAGAGTAAAGGAATTTAAGAGAGTCACAGAAATAAGTAAATAAGTAAGACTATGAGAAAATGGATATCATAAGTAAACAGAAGTCAGAAGGTAAAAATAGGAAAGCAAGAAATGGTCACAAGTGAAAGTAGAGAAATAAATGGAACAGCAAGGTGACTCAAGAAGGGGGCAGTGGGCTCTTGTTTCTAGTGGGGCAACTAAAAGTTCCTGAGGACATTCGAAGGCCTGTGTTAGGCCTGGATGTTTGGTTACTGAAGCAACATCCTGGGCTTTCCTTCTTCTCCTGTAAACCTATAATGAACTCACATCATGAGTAGAGATCCAAATATATTTGTTTCTACCACCTGGAAGTATCTTAATAATGCAGTGGGAGAGCATAAAGATTTATGTGTTTGTGATGGAAAGAATTTATAAGTCTATATTTCTCTGGAATCTAACCAGTATTAAGGTTCTAGGCTCATCAGAATCATACTCATCTGTCTTACCTCTTCATATTACTGTTAGTACACTGTTAACTCTGATTTTTCTCTGTCATAAGTCAACATCCCCAAGTAGTATTTAGCCTATTAGAAAAAAAATATGACTTCTTAAAATAATATCTTTCTGGGGTATGTGAACATCCTCTTAGTTCATTAATGTAAATCAAAATAAGTATATTAAACCACTAACCATAAAAAAGAAATGTTCAAATCAAAACTCAAATGAAATAAGATGGGCTGTCTCTAATATACTTTCCCCAAACAGTATTTGTTCTTCTGTAACTCTCAGACTTCAACTGATTGCCATTTCCTGCTTTGAAAACCTCCCATCATATATGTGGATGAGAGACTCCATATCTTGATAAGAGAGTGACAAAGTTACAATGCAGAAGAGCACAGAGGATGAGAGACAGGCTGTGGCCATCTTTGGATGACACAACCTTAAGTCTCCAAAATAAGAATGTAAGCACAGATACATTTTTAAATATATTTTCCTTACATTCTGTATTCCCATAGTGTTAACACAATACGAAGCAGACAGTGGATGTTTTTATACATTTTATTGTCCAAGCAAGCTTCGAGACAGTGCTAGTACCAATATGCAGTATACAAAAGGCAGGGGTATATTTCTTCTCTAGGGCAAATCCAGACAAGAGGATTCTATCTATAAAATAGATTTAAATTTTCACCTGCAATAAAATTATTGTTTGCCTCATGTTTTCCTTCATGGTAGGAGAAACTTCCATTCTGGGCGCTCCAGATTCTAAAAGTTCCATCTGGTAAATATTCTGTCATTACTGAAAGTGTTAGCTGCTCAATCATGTCTGACTCTCTGTGAACCCATCAACTGTAGCCTGCCAGTTTCCCTGTCCACGGAATTCTCAAGTAAAGAATATTGGACAGGGTAGCCATTTGCTTCTCCAGGAAATCTTTCCAACCTAGGGATCAAACCTGGGTCTCTTGCATTGCTACATGGCTTCCTATGTGACTAAATTTGAGTCCTAGATGTGGAGAAAGCACATGCTTTACCTAAGGCTGATTTGTCTCCTCCTCCAAAATGCATAAAATTTAGTTTACTTTTTAAAGTTTATGTAATAATTATATCAGGTAAGTTTGTGTACGAGGAAAGAAAAACAAGAAACAAACAAAAACAGCTTTCAATACTCTAGAATAAAAGGACCTCCTTCCAGTTGTTGTCAAGGAGACCTCATCCGAAGCTTTCCTCTGTGCTTGACACGCATTGGCTCACATTCATCGTTACTGACAGTCTCGTATGTGTCACTGTCCAGCAAAAATCCTATCTGTTACTATTAATAAGTTACCATTTGCCGTATTGATTAGTTGCTTATCTGAACTTTACAGACAGCAACCTCTCTGCTTGTCTCAGAAACCTTGTATTATTCAGATGGTACTCCTGACTCTCTGCTTCCTATCTTCATGACTTTAAGTACACAAAGCTGTGACCTTAGATATTTTCATTGAACCTCTATCTTAGCACTTCAACATCATCCTGTAACATGTTAGAGTATTAAGTCTCAGAAACTAAACTTTGCTCTCTCCACATCCTATAGTGCTCTCTGGAAACTGCATACAGGTCCTCTACCTAACCTAAATGCCAACATCTGTTGGATTATAGAAAAAGTAAGAGAATTCCCAGAAAAACATCTACTTCTGCTTCACTGACTACACTAAAGCCTTTGACAATCACAACTGTGGAAAATTCTTAAAGTGATGGAATACCAGACCACTTTACCTGCCTCCTGAGAAGCCTGTATGCAGGTTCAAGAAGCAACAATTAGAGCTGGACATGGAACAATGGCCTGGTTCCAAATTGGGAAAGGAATATGTCAATGCTGTATAATGTCACCCTGCTTATTTAAACCATATGCACAGTACATCATGTGAAATGCCAGACTGGATGAGGCACAAGCTGGAATTAAGATTGCCAGGAGAAATATCAATAACCTCAGATATGCAGATGACACATCTTTATGGCAGACAGTGAAGAAAAATGAAAAGCCTCTTGATGAAGGTGAAAGAGGAGAGTGAAAAGCTGGCTCAAAACTCAATATTCAAAAAAAGGAAGATCATGGCATCTGGTCCCATCACTTCATGGCAAATAGATGGGGAAACAACCAAAACAGTGACAGATTTTATTTTTGGAGAGGGGGCTCCAAAATCACTGCAGATGGTGACTACAGCCATGAAATTAAAAGACACTTGCTCTTTGAACTTCCCTTGTGGCTCAGCTGGTAAAGAATCCACCTGCAATAGACCTGGGTTTGATCCTGGGTTGGGAAGATCCCTTGGAGAAGGGAAAGGTTACCCACTACAGTATTCTAGCCTGGAGAATTCCATGGACTGTTTAGTCCATGGGGTAGCAAAGAGTTGGACATGACTGAGCGACTTTCAGTCACTCACTCACTTGCTCCTTGGGAAAAAACCATGACAAACCTAAACAGTATATTAAAAATCAGAGACATTACTTTGCTGACAAATGTCTGTACAGTCAAAGCTGTGGTTTTTCCAGTAGTCATGTACAGATGTGACAGTTGGATCATAAAGAAGGCTGAGCACTAAAGAATTGAAGCTTTCAAACTGTGGTGCTGGAGAAGACTCTTGAGAGTCCCTTGGACAGCAAGGTGATCCAACTAGTCAATCCTAAAGGAAATCAATCCTGAATATTCACTGGAAGGACTGATGCTAAAGCTGAGGCTCCAGTACTTTGGCCACCTCAAGAAAAGAGTTGATTCATTGGAAAAGACCTTGATGCTGGCAAAGATAGAAGGCAGGAGGAGAAGGGGACAACAGAGGATGAGATGGGTGCATCAGCAACTCAATGGACATGAGTTTGAGCAAACTCTGGAAAGTCTGGAGTGCTGCAGTCCATGGGGTCACAAAGAGGTGGACAAGACTGAGTGACTGAACAACCACCACCTAACCCCAAAATGGCAAAAATGTCCTCAGCTAAATAGAAATGTCTCTCAAAGATATGCACTAAGGAAAGTTTATGAGAACATACTCAAATAACCCATTTTTAACACGACCTAACCCCATTTCCCAATAATAATAACACTAGTTAAATGATACTGGTAAACAGCTACTGGATCTGGTATGGTACATCAGCTTTATAACACATCAGCTTCATATGAGGAGAGAAAAGAGTGGCTTGTTCTCAGTTTAGCCATACACTTTGTGCAAAGAACAATTCGGATGTTACTGAAATTCCTGGAGAATGAGTTAAGGCCATCAGGAATTTACTTCAATGATATTTCCACATAGAAAGCACTTTATTCTAAAGCATGAGGCATGTCAGCTCAATTTGAGAATGATGTTCAATCAAGTTAGGAGGAGAATGCAGTTATAATCAAGTGCTTTACTCATTAGCTCAGTCTGAGCCTCACGTCTGTATTCTAGGGAAACTGGCTTCAAGAGAAAATAAAAGCTATTTCACCAAAATCTCCATGAGATCTTAGGAGCATGAAGCAACTACAGTCTGGGACACATGGATTCAAGTAAATCACAAAGGTGAGAAAAAGGCTTTCTCTGTCTCCAAGCACAGAGCACAATGGTCAGATGGAGCTTTCTTAGTATCAAACATAACTTTAGCTTTGCCATGTCAAAGAAGCTTCAGTTCAGCATAGCCTTAGCATAATTCAGTTTAGTGACCATCATCAAGAGACCATCACACTATCAGTAGCCTTAAAGTTCCTTTGAAGTATTGTGTGCACAATATTTTAGCAGTGTACATTACCTTAGAAATATGGAGCAAGAATCAGGGCAAGAAGAAGAAAAAAGTTATGCGAGATATCCTGAAGTAATTGTGGGAATTTTGAGCAGAGTTTCAGGTTCTGCAATAAGAAATTGAGGGAAGTACAAAAAAAAAATATTATTTGTTGTTTTTAAGGGTTTTTTTTTTCCCTAAGAATAATCTGAACAACAAGGGATGAATTAAGAAGTATAATCCAGAAAAGCCCCACCAATGTACACAGTAGATAAATATTTGGAATAGGACACAGTGCAAGCCACACCTGACTTAGTCTGCTGTTCTTTTCCTGACAGTAACAAAGTCAAAGTAGAGTCTTCATCCCATGCAACCAGGTAAAACGGGTTATGCATATAGCACAGTGCCTAGAATGGAGGAGGGTGGTAAATGCTGAATGTTGGCTTCCCCACTCCTGCTCCTTTGTAATATTTCCCCTATCCACTTTTCCATCTTTCATATTTTTATATGAATATTAAGAATATTAGATAGGGTCACTGACCTGTTCCTTAACATAAAATAGACCTGATATATACATATGAAATAGCGAAAAAATTTGAATATACCACGCATAAAATTAGAAGAAAAAAATTCCCATAGCACATTCAGCTCAAGTTGCTGTTTCTTATTTAGGATGCTATTATAGCTTCTTTGCTAGAATGCTGATTTTCTAGAATTGTTCACTGTTAGCAATTCACCATAAAATTCCAGAAGTATGTCATATGAAATTTCATCAAAAATAAGAGTTAATCAGATTCATTTAATTTTCTGCATACATTTTCTCAAAATAACACATACTACCCTTAAGAAAATGAGTTCTAAAATACGATCAAAGTAAAAATAACCTGTTCCCTATGGAAACACAAAGACGCTAGCAAGTACCTTTCCAATTTATGTAAACATAGACAAATAGGTTAATTTTGCTTATTGTTTTTTTTAATGGCTCTCAGCCAAGATCAAATTTATTTATTTATTTATTTATTTATTATCAAAATCCTCTTTTAAAGGGGTGTTCCTTCAAACAAAGAAATCTCACAGCATAATTGGCATGAGAATGTTATGTGAAATTGAATGATGTTAGCCAGCATTCTTCTAATTACCATTTTTTCATTGGCATCCATTTTTCAACAATAATATTAGAAAATAATTAATACCTTCAGGACAAGGACCTGAACTTTATGCAAATATAGATTAGAGAAATCCAAATTATTTTTTAATGAGCTATATGTATTATGCCTCCCTATCTAGAGTTCATCTGGACCATGGTATTAAATAAGCTTAGAGTTAATTAAGTGTATTATAACTATTCCTGGCTTCTGCCTTTATTAGTATGAATCTACCAGCTCAGAGGCACTCAGCAAACATGGAAACACTTTATCAACACCCACTCCAAAACACCTTGAAATATTTCAATCCAGTCTTATACTCAGGATAATCTAGAAGCTCAAACCTATTGGACCTTTCTCAAAATCCATTACTTTTCTATTTATATAAATATGAATTGCAGGAATAGAAGAGGCTTTCTTTGTAGATTTTGATTTATATTAATAAGAACTATAATCAAACAATTGCTCGCAAGCACATGCACACAAGAAGGTATGATATCTCTTGCTGCAGAGGCAAGAGATACTGGCTCAGGCACCAGCAGATTAAATGAACAGATTTGCTTCATATTTTAGTGTCCTAAATTAAATACAAATCATAATAGAAAATCTCAACATGCAAATGAAATTATAAGAGCTTTTCTAATTTTCAGAAAAAGAATGAGAGAAACAATCTTTCAGGTAAAGAAGAAAATCTGTAGACCACTCATTAAGAGCTGATCACATTCTGACAGCAGCTAAACTAATTTAACTTATACCTATGCAGGTTGCATCAGTTAGAAGAGCAAAATCTTTTGGAACTAACGCTATTAAATCTATCCCAAATGTGAAAGAAAGATTATTTATGTGAGATTATCCTACAGAAATAAAGCACCATGAATATCAACAGAAAAGCAATATACATTTATTTTCTACTAGAAACTCAGCAGGGAAAGGAAAAAGAGTAGAGTTAAGATGTATTTTCCATGGATCTGGTTCACATTCTATCATACACCCTAAGGCCCTATTTCCACAGCTGTGGAAAAATCCTTTATAGGAGAATGATTTGACATTTTAAGAATTATTCTTCCCATTTCTTCCATGTAATTCTGTGATGAAATAACAAACTCAGACACCCTGGAAAGGGGTGGGATATCAAAAAGGCAATGGATTTTGGATTCAGACAAACTAGACTTTAAATACGAGCACTGCCATTCACTACTTGAATTACCTTGGAAAATCAATTTACTTTTCACAGCCTCAATTCTTTCTACAGTAAAGAGAATTCACTACCCAAACAGAATCATTGAAGGAAAAGAATCAAGCAGATTTTCTGAAAGATAATGGGACTCAATAATTGTTGGTTCTCTTATCTTTTTTCTTTAGGCATTATCTTCACTCTAATTTTTCTTATACTATTACCTTACCCCTCAAAAATTGGGGTTTCCTTCATGTAGTTTGGGATGTAATGTCTTTATATTCTACTTTACCCCTAAGTTTTCACAAGTTTTGACTACATAACCTATCATTTGGAAGTCCTTGACACTTTTCTTTCCCAATTACCTCATTTTATTCCTTCTTTAGGTTTAGGGGAGAAAAAAGATCACTGGACAATAGAATCAACATTATCAGGCTTTGTATTAGAAGGTGGAGCTTCTTTTGGATAAAAAGGGGATTTTAAAGATAACTGTAACAGTATGTTAGAAAAGTAACATACTCTCGCCTCTCTTGAATAACTTTTCTCTTGATATACTCCCCTGCTTTGCATTCCTTTTGGCTGGTAGGTTCCCTTCCTTCCTGGAAGAATTGTTCTCTACGACCACAGCTGTCGAGCAAGAGTCCAAGAGAAGGGAACTAAACAGCAGGCTACCAAGGCCTAACCACTGTTTAGGCCAAAGTAGTGCTGATGATACATAGGAAGCACAGGTTTGTTCTCCAGAGATCTGGACATATGAGCATTTCAAAGCCAACTGAATAATTTTTTTTTTTCATGAAGTGATATATCTGTGTCCATGAGACTCAGGTTAAGATGGGCATGGAGGGCTACCAACTGCTGTATAAGACAAACAGGAGACTCAGAGGTTTAAATCCTGTCCATATACTATCACTATGCATGCAGTAGTTATTCGAGGTAGGCCGGTTTTGAGTTTCATGCAATATACTTTATAATACTATGAAATATAATTTTATTACTTCACTAAATATTTAGTACTTCATAAAGAATGGCCTTCTTTTCTATAATAAGTATAAAATATCTGATCATATAATTTAAAGAACTATCTTAGATTACATAGTCAATTATTTGATGAGTAGTTAACTATTTTTTAACTTTTTATTTTGTATTGGGGTATAGCTGATTAACAAAAAATGATGTGATAGTTTCAGGTGAATGGCCAAGGACGAGGCCGTGAATAAATACTAGGCTATCCAATGAATACTAATTTTGGATGGGACAGTGTGATAGGCTGAATAGTAGCTTCCAAAATATCTATGTCCTAACCCTGAGAAACTGTGAATGTGATTTTGTACGGCAAAAGGAATTTTGCAGATGTGATTAGTTGAAAACGTTAAATTTGTGAGATTATTTTGGATTATTCAGGTAGACACTAAATATAATCACTAGCATCTTTACATGAAGGAGGTAGAATAAGTTTACTATAGAAGAGAAGGTGGTATTACCATGGCTTTAAGGGTGGAAGAAGGAATCATGGGTCAAGAAATACAGGAGTTGCATCTCTAGAAGCTAGAAAAGCAAGAAAACAGATTCTCCTATTGAGTTCTCCTAGGAAGTCCGACCTTGTTAAAACTTTAGTTTTCTCCCAGTTTGATGGGCTCATTTTAACTTCTGGCCTCCAGAACTATCAGTGAATACAGTTCTGTTGCTTCAGGGCAATAAATTAGTAACAATTTATCATAGCAACTGTAGGAAACTAACACAATCTGAAATGTCTAACCAAATATAAGCTTACAGAGGATCAAATAATTGGATGATGTGAACAAAAATTGAAGCTTTTCCCAAATTCTCCAAGCTTAGTTAAGTGTCTCTTGTGCTATCTGTTTCCACAGCATAGCGCAATCTACTATCATCCCATTTTTCACTTACTCTGTGCCTAAATTATTTAATTGACTCTCTTTTCCACAAAGCAGAAAGTTCCTGAGAGCAGGGTCAGTGTCTGCTTTGTTCATTTCTGTATCCTTAGAGCCAAGCACAGCAGCCAACATGCAGCACCACCTGATAAACATTTGCTGAACAGATGAATAAATGGGTGAAAGAATAAAAGAATCATCTAAGAATACTGCCAAGCACAGAGAAACAAGGTGAGTTAACACAGGAAGAAAAGCAATATTACTCCAATCACTTATCAAGTTGTTAGGCAGAGTAGGGCAGAAGGGTCAGCTGATTCAGGGGATTGTTTTATTTTTTTCTTGCTCACCTTCTCACTCACCTAACTTTTAAGAAGCAAAGCACAAAATCGCAATCAAAATGAAACCAAAGTTTTATATAATTCATAACTTTTAAACACACCTTAAAATGACAAAATGTAATATTTATAGACGAACATAGGATAAAACTAATTTACATCATTAAAGCAATCTATTTAACTCACTTTCTAAGTTATATTTAAAATGCTTTTCATTGTGCCATGTATAATGCAGATATTATTGTTTTACAGTTATATGTGTTATTACAGACTCTAAGCAATGATCTTTAGTAACTAATTACACATACAGTACTATTACCATCTTACAGAGGCCAAGAATTAATAGCTGAATTCTAAAATTCTTAATTTTAGAGCCAAATTCTCATACACCTAAAAGGTTTGTATTTCCTTTCTCTACACAAAAAAAGACAAACAAATATTCACAACAGCTTTATTCTCTTCAACAATCAACTTTTCTTTAAAACACACTTCTACACATAGAAATATGAAATTGTTCTTTGATAGCCCTGGGTCATCTGTCTGGTAAACTAGCTTGTCCGGTGACTTGCTTGTTACATGTTGCCCATGTAGTCAGAGCACTGCTTTCCCCTCTTCATGATTTTAATCTAACATATGTGAAAACATTATAATTATTAAAGTGTTGACTACTATAATATGCATTTGTGTATCCCAAACAAAATGCTTCTTCTAATGAGATATGTATATCTTGGGATCTTCAACACCTGTTAATCTGAAAGCAAAATTTAGATCTGAAACTTTATTTTTTCTTATTTTCATTTGAGCACTTTTGTGCAGCTGTTCAAACTAGTATGCTAATATGAAAATCAAATATCATTTATTCAGAAGGGGAATTAACTTTTTTAATAACACACATTTCAGAAATTCCCCATGTAGATAAATATTGTTTCTCCCCCTATTTAGAGTCCCTTTACAAAGATTTGTTCTGTGTCACTGAATTCTTCTTGTGTCTAGTTTGGAGCAATATATAAATATGCTAATAAACTAGAACAGTAGAATCATTCATTGCAAACCAGTAATATTACTACTATGACTGCTGCTGCTGCTGCTGCTGCTGCTGATGCTGCTAAGTCGCTTCAGTTGTGTCCAACTCTGTGCGACCCCATAGACAGCAGCCCATAAGGCTCCACCGTCCCTGGGACTCTCCAGGCAAGAACACTGGAGTGGGTTGCCATTTCCTTCTCCAATGCATGAAAGTGAAAAGTCAAAGTGAAGTCACTCAGTCGTGTCCAACTCTTAGTGACCCCATGGACTGTGGCCCACCAGGTTCCTCCATCTATGGGACTTTTCAGGCAAGAGTGCTGGAGTGGGGTGTCATCGCCTTCTCCCTACTATGACTAGTACTATGACTAGTATCTTGCAAAGAACTTCTTGAAGTTAATAGACAGTAATACGTTGTATAGCCAAAGGCCAAGAAAAGAATCCTGATTAGAATGTTACTGTGTTATGTTACTATAAATATATAAATCCAAATGAAGTAAACTCTCAGTTATATATTAAGTATCAAAATATGCCTGGCTCAATGTCACCAAAGGTGAATATATTTCCAGTACAGAATCCAATTTCAACATTTCCAAGATTCCACCGACAGAAATTAAAAGAATATAAGAAAACACTGAAGATCAGCCCTGGGATTTCTTTGGAAGGGTTGATGCTAAAGCTGAAACTCCAGTACTTTGGCCATGTCACGCAAAGAGTTGACTCATTGGAAAAGATTCTGATGCTGGGAGGGATTAGGGGCAGGAGGAGAAGGAGACAACAGAGGATGAGATGGCTGGATGGCATCACGGACTCGATGAGTGTGAGTCTGAGTGAACTCTGGGAGTTGGTGATGGACAGGGAGGCCTGGCGTGCTGCGATTCATGGGGTCACAAAGAGTCTGACACGACTGAGTGACTGAACTGAACTGAACTGAAGAAAATACAGTTTGAAAGGTTTCTAGTTCATACTATTAATGCAGATTGAAAGCTTTTTCTCATTCTCTTTCACAAGTTCACTGAATTTCCCCAACATCCCTAAAAAGGAAACAGCTTTGTCCCAATGTATACTATAAAGATTTTGTGAAAATCATGTTTTAAAGTATTTCAAATATTTTAGATGGAAGTTTCATTATGGTTTAGGGTAGTCCTATTACCACATTCCCTTAACTCTAAGATGCACATATTTTCATATGTTAAGATTTCTACATTTGTATAAAACTTAGATTCAACAAACTAAATAAATTCCTTCTTTTTTTATTATTGATACATAATAATGGTACATTTAATAACTGATATCACCTGTCTCTTATACGCATCTAGATGTGTATAAGAGACAGGGCCAAGAATTAATAGCTGAATTCTAAAATTCTTAATTTTAGAGCCAAATTCTCATACATCTAAAAGGTTTGTATTTCCTTTCTCTACACAAAAAAAGACAAACAAATATTCACAACAGCTTTATTCTCTTCAACAATCAACTTTTCTTTAAAACACACTTCTACACATAGAAATATGAAATTGTTCTTTGATAGCCCTGGGTCATCTGTCTGGTAAACTAGCTTGTCCGGTGACTTGCTTGTTACATGTTGCCCATGTAGTCAGAGCACCGCTTTCCCCTCTTCATGATTTTAATCTAACATATGTGAAAACATTATAATTATTAAAGTGTTGACTACTATAATATGCATTTAATAACTGATATCACCTTAGACTCATGAAATATAGTAAATTACTTGACACATAGGAAAAAGTAAATATAATTCATTTTTCATTATATTTACAATATACAGAAAAATGAATCATAAATCAGTATTAAATATCAAACAATCATAGCCTAGCATTACATATTAAGAAACTTGTTAATAAATGTTAGATGCCATTTTTGTGAAGTATTAGATTCACTTACAAGGAGAAAGTAATACCATATAAATGTATAAACATAAAACATCTGTTGAGCAATATTTGCCTATGTCCAGTCCCTAAGTCCCTAGAGAAGGCAATGGCACCTCACTGCAGTACTCTTGCCTGGAGAATCCCATGGCCGGAGGAGCCTAGTAGGCTGCAGTCCATGGGGTCGCAAAGAATCAGACACAACTGAGTGACTTCACTTTCACTTTTCACTTTCATGCATTGGAGAAGGAAATGGCAACCCACTCCAGTGTTCTTGCCTGGAGAATCCCAGGGACGGCAGAGCTTGGTGGGCTGCCGTCTATGGGGTCGCACAGAGTCGGACATGACTGAAACAACTTAGCAGCAGGAGCAGCTGTCCCTAAGTCTGAAAGCATGTTGATGTCTTAGAGACAGAAAAAGCTATTTGGTATTTTCCTTTTAATCATACTATAGATAGGCATGCCTCTAAAAGTCTAAAAATCACACTGTAAATGGTGTGCCTCTTATTAACAAAAGAAATATTTTTATAACACGAGTAAGCATGAAAATAGGTAAACAGGCATCAATCTGTATCAAAAGATTATAGAGGATCATGGAAATCTGGGACTTACCATAAATCTGTTGCCTACATTTCTCTGACACAGTGTCTTTGATCCTCAGTCCACCTGATTAAAGCATTGCTGTTGAAATGCTGTTACGACTGTCAGAGATAGCTACTTCCTGAACTGCTATTAGCCATTAACACCCTAGGATAAAATAGCCTAAAATATTGGTTGACATTAACAAATGATTCCCTAAGAAACCACTCATGTTTTGATCAGAATCAAAGAAATGTGGCCAAAATTGCAAAGATTCATATCAGAGTCTAAGTTAGTCAAACTAAGAAATTCTAAAGGAGTGATATCAATGAGAGGTAAGTGACAAAAGAGCTCAAAGCACACTAAGAGATGTGGATTCTGCGCTGAAGTATAGAAATGCCACAAACAAGACCTGGTACTGAAAATGAAAGAAAAAAATTACATAATGATAACTTTGACTTAGTGATTATCTAGACTTGCAGGAAATGGCAAGCCACTCCAGTGTTCTTGCCTGGAGAATCCCAGTGACGGGGGAGCCTGGTGGGCTGCCGTCTCTGGGGTCGCAGAGTTGGACACGACTGAAGCGACTTAGCAGCAGCATACTTGCTTTAGTTAATTCCCTGGTGGCTCAGACGGTAAATCATCTGCTTACAATGTGGGAGACCTGGGTTCAATACCTGTGTGGGGAGGAGCCTCTGGAGAAGGAAATGGCATCCCACTCCAGTATTCTTGCCTGGAAAATCCCATGGACGCAAGAGCCTGGTAGGCTACAGTCCATGGGGTCGCAAAGAGTCGGACACGACTGAGCAACTCCACATGCGCGCGCGCGCGCGCGCGCACACACACACACACACACACACACACACACACACACTTGCTTTAATATATTACTTTTTAAGGATTAAAAAGATCACCAAATTCCTTTCTTACTCTAGCACATCATTCAGTGACCTGGATGACACTTCCATGAAGGTTTCATCTTTATAGGGAGATTATGAGAAAAATAATTTGACTTGAAAACTATAGTACTTAAAAAGGAAGAAAGTGGGTATTAAAAAACAACCTTCTTTCCTTTATGGAAGAGAAGAAATACAACAAGCTAATTTGGAACTTGTGAAGAAATTATTAAAAAACAATCATTCTAATTTTGAGCAAGGACTCTGTAAACATATTTGAGCTGCTAAATACTTTGCATGTGTAGCTCTGCCAGCTTTTTGTAGTTTTTAGTTTTTCAGTCTGGCACCTCTAACGTTCACACAGATTGTTTCAGAGTGAAATCTGCAAAACAAAGAGAGATCAAAGTACATTTAAATATGTGGGTGAGGCTGAAGGATCTGTCAGTGGAAAAGATCTCCAAGACAAAAGCTGTGATCTTTAAAAGACAGCTTCTGTTCACCAACAGAACCCAAATACAACATTGATTTGGTCCAAAAGATGAAGCTGAAGCATTTTTTGCAACTAGCTTTGGATTATAAACTTGCTAATTAATTTCTGACTTCCAATTCTTAATGATAAACTGTTTCTAATCCATTTTTTGAAGAATAATAACACCAATGGAAAGTCATATTTATTAAGAATCAATTTTAGAAATGGGTGAGACCTTAGAATTCATTTTAAAACACCTCAAGAAAAAGTGGATGACAGGATGAGATGGTTAGATGGCATCATTGACTCAATGGACATGAGTTTGAGCAAATTCCTGAAGATAGTGAAAGATAGAGAATCCTGGTGTGCCGCTGTCCATAGAATCACAAAGAGTCAGACACAACTTAGCAACTGAACAATAACAACAAACATTATAGACATAGAAATTAAGACGTAAAGTAGAAAAGTGGTTGGCCAAATATTACAGAATCTTTAAAGCAAAAGAAGGAAACAAATTCTGCATCTCCTTCATCACTGTCAAATGTTCTTCTCCCATATCACAATGCTTCCCCCTTAAACCACAACAAAACCAACTGATGTGAAGGAATGATTTACCATATATCATACTTGAGTTTTGGCAGCATCTCACTGTTTCTTAAAACCACAGTTATCTGAGTTACTAAAGATTGACAGTACTATTTCAGTGAAGTTTATTGTTCACACGAAACCATTACAAAGTATAGTAAGAGATAGAACAAATTTGATTTTGAAGTTGACTTTTTGTGCTTAGAGCATGTGATGAGGGAAAATGCTCTGACAGTTCAAGCTTACTCAAGCTTAATGACAGATCTAAATTGGAGCTTGGAGATAAAAGAAATTCTTTAGTGATGCCTCAGTTGTCATTGATTGCTATGAGCAATTTTAAAGCTATTCAAGATGAGAATTGCCAGCTTGGTTCTGAAAGAGGAGAAAGTGGTACATAAGATTAGAGGCTGGTACAAATGCTATCTTGGTTTAAAAAGAGAGGACAGTTTTGTATCACATACATAGGTGACAATCGTGATTACATATAGACATTTATCAGCAGGAAATGACTCAATGGATGTTGAGTAGTATAAGCACCAGCTGTGCTAAGGAAGATGAAAATGAAAGGCAGCTTGCCTTATATGGATCACCAGCAAGCAAGATGGCTGGGGGAAAAAAAAAAAAGCAGTTGCTAGAGCTGAGAGCTAATAAAAAATAATAATAAAAAAACTATCTCCATAAGTTATAGGACGTCTTCCTCCTACTTGATGAAAATCTCTGAATTAAAAAGATATAGAGTCCACTTTGAGAAATTCAATTTCATCAAGTGGAAAGTGAAAGCATCTCCAATTCTACATATGTACGGAAGCCTTCATGCCCCATTTGCACTACTCGGATTGAATCCAATAAGTTTCTACCTATTGAGTCTGAATAAATGGCATTTATCAAAATGCCCTATTTTTAACTGATCTTTAAAATCACTCTCTCGTATTTTAAAATACTAAAACTTAAAATATTCTTATAAAATATGCTAATTCCTTAAGATAATTAATAGATCACTTTCCCCTAAATAAGTTAATAGCATCATTAATGTATACATAGGACCCAGAAAGGGAGAAATTCAGCAGTCACCAAAGAAGATGCTATCCACAGGTAGATGACCCCAGAAGAAAAAACAGCAAAACAAAATAGTGCCAAGAGGCATTTTCCTCTGGAACTCTCATCCCTTAACTGTCATTCCCTAAATATACTGTGCATATTCACATTCGGTGCTTTTTTAAAGATGAAGTTGTCCACCTATATGAAATAATTTTCCAATGTATTTCATTGCGTATATCACACACCCTTCAAACACTAACTCCAGTGTCACTTTCATGGTCAGAAATCTTCATCGTGTAGCATAAATACTCCCACCTCCACATTCCACAGCACACACCTCCAGCGTAGCAGTATGACATGTCATTCTTTCCCTGCTTCCTCCACTATAGGATAGATATTGTCCTGTAGTATATTATTCATCTCTGTTTATGTCCCAATATCTAATAAATTGACTAGGAGCTAACAAGTACTATAAAATATTTGTTGAACAAATGAAAATAGACCTTATCAACAGAGCTATATATTTCTTTGCTTCCTATAATAACCACAACAGAATTTGAAATTCAGCTACAGATAACCCTGAAAGTGATTTTTTTCTTTTACATACTTCACAAAAATTTGCATTTTTACTCTATTATGCTGTACAGAAAAGCATTTCATTATGTAATATATAGTTGACAAAGGAAAATGCATAGCAATTATGTGAGAATGTTTGTATTGTGAGATAGATAACATTTCTCCCTTTATTTTACAGTGATATAGAAGAATTCAGCAAAAATGATATTTCCTGTTGGTCTAGACTGAGACTGACAAAAAATAGAAATGGAAAGACAGTGGTATAGAAGTTTCACATCCACTTCCTTTGTGGATAGTAGGAGGAAGGTAAATACATCACACAAATTCTGTGTGTATACACACACATTCATACCTCGTTCATCACTGACATCCTCACCTGTAATATTGTAGCTAGCATGATATCAGGAAATCCAGCCACATTACCTCATTATATCATGTTGCTTGCCAATGTGTTTCCTCAAACAATTCTATTACAAGAAATTTTTTTTAAATCCTCTACCTATTTATTTCTGTTATTTGCATAGTCCTAGGCAGAAAAATCCAGATGATCTTGGTAAAGTGAGCTGGCAAAATCCAATATAAATCTCCTAACAAACAAAAGCAAATATTTTAAATTGTAAATTATGCTACATCAGGGGAAATCTCATAGTCCACAGATGTTTCAAATAATATGCCCAATATTATTACAAATAATATGCCCAATCCCAACAGTCTATATTCTTCATTTATTTGCTAGTTTCTTTGTTCACTAGAAATAATCCTACTGGCAAAATGCTGTTGTTGTCTATGCTGAGCTGGTGTCTATAGAGTCTGCATTACTTTACAAGAAAGGCACTACATTCCTGCTCATTTCCTCAATTTGCTATAATAAGAGAGGGAAACAATTTATTTAAATAACTTCCAATGTGAGTGTTTGTTCTCTATGAAGGTATATGTAATGGTATTAACTTGAGCCAGAGCAAAAATAGTTCTGACCTTTTCAAGAATGTATTTAATCAGTTTAAAATGGTATAATTACACTTAATACAGTCTATTTTTATTCAAATAGACATAAAAAGAGTCTGACATGATATATGAAATTCTACCACAGGAAATTTAACTAGAAAAAACATCAATATTTTATAATGTTTGTTTACACTGCAAAATTAGTAAGGAGCAAAACTTTCTAAGATGACAGTAGAACATTGTAATTCACAACTGTGCAAATATCAAATGTGTCTCTTTTTTTACTAATCTTCTAAAACTATTTCAAGAATGACATTGATGCTATAGCAAAGTGATACCAAAATTGGTAAAGTGTGGCTACAATTTGAGCCATTTAATAATAAAACTGCCCTGTGGTTTTCTGACATAATGAAGTGGACTCTTCCAACCCCTAAGCCACTCCAAAAGTGCTTTGGAAAGAAACAGTGATTCCTACAAATGATTCCTATAGGCAATTTAGTAAATTCAAAGAGAAGGGCTGAATATTATTTAGAAGACTGAAAGAGTCAATCTATGAATATTTTCCAGGAATGAACTAAAACATGAGTTCTATACATCACTAACCATTAACAATAAAAAGCTTTGATTTTCTGATAAATTTCTAACCACTATTTACCATATCAGTTTGTGCCCTTAACTAGCCTACCATACAACAGGCACTCAATTAAGGCACTCATTCAATGAAATGACTGAATGATTGATTTGAGCTGTGTTTGCTTCATTAGTCTGAATATTCTAAAACTGACTCTATATTTTTACTTACCCTGAAATTGATTCATAATTCAGAAAGTCAAAAAGTCTGAACTATAATATTTAGTGCATCAAATAGTTGTTTTAATAAATGTTTCTTTAACTTTGAAATATAACAATTATATTCTCAAAGTCTTTGTTTCACTAATACTGCTGAAAATGAGACTTTTTTTTTAACAATAAAGCATTGTTGACTTATAGAGAACTAATTTTTCATTCATTTCTTGCTCTTGTTAATTAAAAGTGGAAATCATTTACCTTCTTCATTTTCTCTATCTATAATATGTATGTTCCTTATTTTTAAAATATAAGTAATTTTGTAGTAATTATTATATAATCTCAGGCTTTGCTCACATACATATTAATATACATATTTTCATGTAAAAATGAAAAGTATATTCTATCATGTCAAAATAAATTCATATCTTTTAGGTTTTTAAAGTCTAGCAAAACCCAAGAGTCATCTGATTTTTATACTTCCCCTGATCAGGCCTGTATAATCCTCAACCTTCTCAACAGCAATGTACTTCTTTTTAAATCTAAAATAAGTTAAATAATGGGTCTATAAATGAAACAAACCTATATCAAACCTAGAAAAACTGTATTGACAACTGTAACCAAATGATTCAATTCAGTTCAGTTCACTTCAGTTACTCAGTCGTGTCTGACTCTGCAACCCCATGAGTCACAGAACGCCAGGCCTCCCTGTCCGTCACCAACTCCTGGAGTTCACTCAAACTCACGTCCATCGAGTCAGTGATGCCATCCAGCCATCTCATCCTCTGTTGTCCCCTTCTCCTCATGCCCCTAATCCCTCCCAGCATCAGAGTCTTTTCCAATGAGTCAACTCTTCGCATGAGGTGGCCAAAGTACTGGAGTTTCAGCTTTAGCATCATTCCTTCCAAAGAAATCCCAGGACTGATCTCCTCCAGATCTTTTAATTTCAGTGACATTTAATCTTTAGTTCACATAGCAGATAGTATTCAAAATTCAAGTGTATATGAAGGTATGGTTAAAGAGATTTTTCTGGGTGAAAGCAAGCACTGTAAATAACAATTATCAAGACACTTTTGAGTCCTTTTACATGGGAAACTGCTATAGAAATTTCACCATATTCTGGGAGCATTCTCTAAAGCGTATATTGTAAGATGCTCTCTTTTAAGAAATACTGAAGGAGATCCTGGAAATGATCTTCTACTAGGTCCCCAGTTTGGTTTCTTTCACTAGTGTTTCTGCCTCATTTTTATATCAATAACTGATCACAAAATCAGGCATGCAAGAAATATAACTAATTTTCCATAACTTAATGTTTTCTACATAGACAGTTTCCATCATTTCAGAGCCACACTGGCTTAAGTCAATGCTTTCTCAAGTTTAGAGTCATATAAATTTGGGGTTTGTTGGGAGATGTCTAATCCTAGCTTGTTATAATATACTCACCAAGGTGTACATCCCTCATGAGAAAGCAGTAGATAAAGAGGTTAAGAGTGAAGGCAAGTGGCTTAGTCTCTCCACGCTTCAGTTTCCTCTTTAGTAAAATGGAAATAATAAAGTGTAGTCTACAGAACAGTGTTGCTATCTATCTGTGAGACAGTACACAGAAAATGCTTAGGAAACTTAGCAACTATCAAGTAGACAATAAGTGTTATCTATAGCTGTTATCCTCTGTGTGTGTGTGTGTGTGTGTGTGTGTGTGTGTGTGTATGTATGTGCACATGCTCTGTCTTGTTTGATTCTTTGAGACCCCATGGACTGTAGCCCGCTAAAATCCATGGAATATTCCAAGCAAGAATACTGGAGTGGGTTGCCATTTTCTACTCTAGGGATCTTTCTGACCCAGGGATACAACCCACATTTATGGCCTCTCCTGCATTGACGGGTAGATCCTTTACCACTCCACCACCTGGGAAGCCCTACCTATTATTCCGTGTGCTGTGCACTTAGTCACTCAGTCATGCCCGATTCTTTGTGACCCCAGGGACTGTAGCCTGCCAGCTCCTCTGTTTATGGGGATTCTCCAGGAAGGATGCTGGAGTGGGTTGCCATGCCCTCCTGCAGGGGATCTTTTCAACCCAGAGGTCTCTCACACTGCAGGCAGAGTCTTTACCATCTAAGCCACCAGGGAAACCCAGCTATTATCCTAGCATAGTCTTCAGTCCACACAGGTTGCTGACAGGTCCCTAATTTCACATTGTCTTCATTCCTTTCTTATCTAAACAACTTATATAGATCTCACATTCCTGAATACAAGGTTTCTTGAGTTGTGCTTTCTCTTAGTTATGTCTGATCCTTCTTGGACATACAGAAACCACTTGAAATTCTAAGGCTGACTTCCCTATACATACCATAGATAAAATACTTCGTGTGTCTACGGAAGTCAGCCTTAGAATTGGCTTACTGGTCCTAAAGGATGCTGAAGAATGTTGGAAGGACTGATGCTGAAGCTGAAGCACCAACACTTTGGCTACCTGAGGCAAAGAACTGACTCACTGGGAAAAAAACTTGATGCTGGAAAAGATTAAAGGCAGGAAGACAAGGGGACAAGAGAGGACGAGATGGCTGGATGGCATCACTGACTCGATGGGCATGAATTTTAGCAAGCTCCAGGAGTTGGTGATGGACAGGGAAGCCTGGCGTCCTGCAGTCCATGGGGTCACAAAGAATCAAACATGACTGAGTGACTACACTGAACAGAACTGAATTGTCACATTATCTATAGTAAAGGAAAAAGATTGAGACAGAATCATTTTGTTAGTTTGGTTAATGTGAACAAAGAGGATCAAGGCTATCATTCTTTTTCTAAACACACACACACATCCCACTAAGCGTTCCTCCCTTAATCTACTTCCATTCTATTCTCCTACAGGCAATGGAATTTTTACTTGATCTGAGAGAGAGGGCAGCAAGAAAGAATTTTCTCTGAATTGATAATAAATTTTTTTTCAGGTTTATTATTTATGGTGTGAATTTTATGCCCAGAGTTCTTGAGCTAAAGTATCTGAGGGTCAAAAATACCATATTTTTACACTTCTAAAGAGCCTTCACACGATCAAAATCTATAGTGACTTTTTTCAAGGCTGTAGCTGTCTCATAACCCCACATGGGACAAAGAAGAATGCAGTTCTAGGTAACATAAGTTCCTGGGTAAAACACAGTGTTAATATATCAAAATATCCTGTCAGATACAATATGAAAGTAACAGCAATGATCTTTTATTTGTTTTAAAGAAAATATTTAAAAATCAAGATGATACACTTTAACCAAACAAAATTTCCATTCCAGGATATCACTGACCAATAAATGATTTTCAGAACCTCAGTAAACTCAAGGAGGTAATATACTGTTATATAAACAAAACTCTACAAAAAACATGATTCAATAAAAAGGACTTACATTTCCAAACAATTCTGTTTTTACAAAGAAAATATACAAAGTTCTTAAGTTAAAGATTGTGTGTTATATTTACCAAGAAATCTATAAAGAAAAAGCTGAAACATTTTACTTATGACTCTTCCTTAATAAAAGTTATTCCAAGATTTTAAGTAAAAAAAAGGGGGGGGAGTGGTCAATTTTGTCAATATTTGACCTCCAGGTACACAAGATTTTCAAAATCAACATTTCCCTAGAGCTCTTTAAATGAAGTATATCTATTTCTCTGGGAAGGAATAAGAGAAAGAGGTAATATTTTAAGTAATTAGTATCAGTTAAACATTGTAAATCTGTCTCTTATACACATCTCAAATAACTATTTTAAAGTATTTTGTATTACAAGGCCCATTAAACTGTTTGAGCCAACATTTTATTATAAAAATATAAACTATATGAGGATACAGGCCTTATTTAATTTATCCTCTACCAAAACTTCAGCTCTTAGAACATGGAATAAAATATGAAAATCATTTCATAAATTCTAGTTGAATTAAAGAAAATATATCATTTTATCCTCACTATATACTTGTTACACAATTAAGAGCTCATTTTCACATATTTCTTAGACATGGTGAGTAATTTTTTTTTTCAAATAATATACAACTATTTAGTTGGGCTTCCCAGGTGGCACTAGTGGTAAAGAACCTACCTGCCAATGCAGGTAGGTGTAAGAGATGCGAGTTGGATCTCTGAGTTGGGAAGATCCCCCAGAGAAGGGCATGGTAGCCTACTCCAGTATTCTTGCCTGGAGAATCCCATCCACAGAGGAGCCTAGTGGGCTACAGTCCATAGGGTCACAAAGAATCAGAAACGACTGAAGTGACTTAGTACACACGTACACATTTAGTTACAGACATGAAGCTTACCAAGTCCAAATTTAGGCAAGAGTTCTTTCCTCAATAGCAGAGCAAGATTTCTGATATTACTAAAGGCAAATATATGTTAATGAATGACTTGAAACTGCTATTTTAATTTCATACAGAACTTAAAACTTAGATTTAGAAACACTGATTTTTTAATTCTGCTTTAGATCTATGTATACTGAAGGACAACAATCACGTCTTCCTCTGGTCTACCCATCCACTCACATAGCCATCCTTTTCATTTTAATGATATCACTCAGCACTAAAATAAATGATACGTAAGAATAAAATGAAGCAGATGGAGTTTAATCTATCATGATAAATAGCCCAACTAACCATGTGCTTAAAGAGCACTGTGACTTTTTCATGCTTTTAAGCTTTTCATAGCATGAGATTAATATGCCACATTGGTTTGGTTGCAGGAGGGCCAGCAAAGACTCAACAGTTTAAACATTTCCTAACTTCTCACCACTCTCCATAATTTTTCAAGAAACTCCTTACTTTTCCAGGACAGCTTGATTAGGTAATTCCCTCAATCTATGACTGCAGAATTTCATTCATCCTGGGATAAGAGGGAAATACTTTAAGAATAATCTAGGTGAACTAAAACTGATTTAATAATGAGCTCAGGATTATGAAGGGAAATAAAGCCAGGCTGAGTGAGAAAAAGTTAAAGGAACCAGAGGTATTTAGTAGTGAGAAGATTCTAATGATGAGATGAGGTAGTGGTCTTCAAACATTTGAATGGCTATATGGTTCCCAAAAGGACTATATTTGTACTAAGGATAGAACTAGTGCTTTTGGCTAAGGATAAGAGTACCTGTTTCAGCTCAATATAACGAAGTCAGAGCTATTCAAATATAGCTCAGGTTATACAATTCAGTCCACATGGGCATCTTCACTAATTTTTTCCACTGGACTTAACCAAGTGTAGGTTAGAAAACCACTTGGTGAGGTTGATGTAATCCAATTCAGTCATTACATTAAGGTTTGGATTTCATGACCTTTAAAGTCTATGCCAACCCTGAAATTCACTGAAGCTCTGAAACCCACTCTACTGGGAGTGCTGCTTGCCAAATTAGTCTTTGCAGGAAAGGCACAAAATGATGTCAATTGTTGCAGCTGCAGTGAGTCAGCCGGAAACTGCTTTACAAAGGCAAAGTTCAACCTAGTTACTAAACCCCAACTAATTTTAAATGATTTTAGCTTTCTTAGATGGTTCCAGAATTACACACTCAATTAATGCTGTTGATTTCAGCCAAGTCTCCACAAAAAGAAGTGGAAAAACTGGCAAGTATTTGGATAAATCAAACTAAAGAAACTAGATCTTTCTGTTTTAATGCTATCTTCAGTGATCCTAAAATCTCAAATCAAAAGGATATCAAAATTCAGGACAAAGAGCATTGAGATGGAAAATAGGAACTCTCATTTCTAATCCCTACCAGATTTCACTATATTTGTAAGAACGGAGATCTCAGATTTAAGTAGATCTGGATTTGAATGCTGGTTTAATCATTACTCGGAGAAGGCAATGGCACCCCACTCCAGTACTCTTGCCTGGAGATTCCCATGGATGGAGGAGCCTGGAAGGCTGCAGTCCATGGAGTCACTGAGGGTCGGACACGACTGAGTTTTCTAATCCCTACCAGATTTCACTATATTTGTAAGAACGGAGATCTCAGATTTAAGTAGATCTGGATTTGAATGCTGGTTTAATCATTACTCGGAGAAGGCAATGGCACCCCACTCCAGTACTCTTGCCTGGAGATTCCCATGGATGGAGGAGCCTGGAAGGCTGCAGTCCATGGAGTCACTGAGGGTCGGACACGACTGAGTGACTTCACTTCCACTTTTCACTTTCATGCATTGGAGAAGGAAATGGCAACTCACTCCAGTGTTCTTTCCTGGAGACTCCCAGGGATGGGGGAGCCTGGTGGCTGCTGTCTGTGGGATCGCACAGAGTCGGACACGACTGAGGTGACTTAGCAGCAGTAGCAGTTAATCATTACTAGCTTTGGGGCTTTGAAGGAGCTATATATCTCTAGGTCTCAACAGTCTCCTCAACAATAACAATAATAGCTACTACTATTTATGGAGAGGCTGCCATGTGCCTGTAACTGTACTAGACTTTCAAATACGTACTTACATTTACAAAATTTCTATAAGATGGGCATTGTCATTCACATTTTAGAAATAAAGGAAATGGACTATAAAGAGATAAAGTAACTTCCTCAAGCCACATAATTAGTAGGATTTTTATCAAATAATACAGAACATTTTGCATTTTATGTTAAGTTCTAGTCAGTGAGATACTGAAAATATACTATGGGTCTTCCAGCAGGATTTCTCAAGGGAGCAACCATGCCCTTCTTGTGTCCTGCCTCCATACTGCAATCTAGAAGATATTTGTAATAGCTAGTACTCTAGTAACTGCCTAGGGTCATGCCCAGGAATGCAAAAGTCATGAACTCAAGAGTCTGGGTCCCTAATGTCTTTGCTGAATCATCATATCCGTCTTAAGCAGCTCATAAATGCAGCTCTTTAACATGAGGGAGAAATACACTTCTCTCATTTTAAACATCATAGAACATTATCGAGTTTTAGTTAAGTGTTGCTGAATCTCATCCTAAGTGATATACCATGCATCCAAATAATTTCTGTTTCTGTGTCAGAGGCTCATGCTGGTGCATAATATGAGAGTGATTTTATTAAATGATGTGCAAATAGTAACTACAAAAGCTGAAAAGCCATGTAGTAACTAAGAATTGCTGTAGGTTATTAAGCAGTAGAGCACCATAAATTTGGGGGTAGTTTCAGAAGTGGAACATAAGAGGTTGGAGTTGAGGGCCGAAGTTTGTTTTAATAAACTAGAACACTGACAAATCAATCTTTACTATGATCATCCTCTAGAAATAGATAGTAAATAATAACCTAATCATAATTTCATATTAGAGGGCAATAAACTCATCCTTTGTTTGACTCACTCATTTAAATAATTCTGCCAAAGGACTTAAGGACTTAATACCACTTGCCTCCATATTCCTTAAAGACTTTGTCCTCTTCTTTTATTCATTCCTAGGCTGTCTGGGGCAAAACAGCCCATTCTACAGAACTATAACCAGAGTTTTTAAACATGGAATCACATCACATAAAGGAAGAGAATTCTTGAAGAAATAGTGAGTATTTTTCATAAAGGCAAACACTGACAACATTGTCAGATCAAGAGAAGGAAAATGAGGACTCACATCGAGAGATTAACATCTGGCAAAGAAAAGCCTCAGGATTAAATCCCAGAGATTAGGAACAGTATTTTCCAGATGCAGTTGTAATAATACTGACAACTAGCACATTTCCCATCATTGTGTCCTCCGTGCCTGACACAATGACTGGAACAAGTAGTCATGAATTAGTCCTATTTGGATGTCTGAACAGACAGTATAACATGAGCCTGATACCTTCTCCAATACGTGTTAACTATTTTCTCAGTATAGGTTAAGTGTGGGCACTCAGTACAGGAAAGTGTGGGCTATCAGCTCTGTGTTACTTTCTATTATACAATGAAAGTCTACTGCAGTGTTTGTTTTCTATCCAGAAGCTCCCAAAGAAGGCAATAATCAACTGTGAATGGGGAGTGTAAAACTGCTTCTCTAAAATGACAGAAATTGGTCTGGATCTCATAAAAGCATAAATTGTTTACAGCAGCGCTTAAGGTTAAATGTGCACACACCTAAGGATCATATTAAAGTGCAAACACTGATTCAATAAGTCCAGAGTAGGGTCTGAGATTTTGCATTTTATAAGTGCTCAGGTGATTCTCATCTCTTGGTCCATGGACCATACTTTGAGGACCAAGGAGTCATAGTAATTTAATATAGCTGATACTAAGGAGGACACATGTTTGGGATTTTTGCTTCTGAAATGTTCTCATCATAATATTCAATCATTTTGCTACATTTTTTCTTAGGGTTTTTTTTTTTTAACTGCAATGGTTAATTATTATCTCAACTGGAAATATAACACTTTGGATACATTCCTTCAAAAGAGACATATCATAAATAACTAATTATTATGAGTATTCAAGTATATTTTTAATATATTTTGAATCGAAAAGGCCTATAACTTAGCTCCTTCAAGAAAATTTCCCAATGATCTATTTTCTCTGATTATTAAAAGCATTATTTTTTTAGGATTAGTGAAAGGACATAAATGCTTTCTCATTTTTCTTCCAACTAAACTATCCTACCTTTTTCTGAGTTTAATCAGAATGTTCTTAGTTATCATTGGGGTAATAAATTTGTCACCAGTCTCCTGATTTGCAGGCAAATTCTTTACCATCTGAGCCACCACAGAAGCCTCCCTACACCCCAAAGAAATAGATCAGATGAAACAAAACGAAAACTCTTTTATATTTACAGACTATATCCATAATTTATAAAAGCTATCAAAAGGCTTACAATAAGGCATTTTAAGATTTTACACAATGACAACAAAACAAATCCAAGAGCCAGTGTAACCCAGCCAACCATTGATACTTGCTATCACAATTCTCACACTTAAAATGATGATGTAATACTCTGATTCCCTGTCCCTCGAGTCCCCTAAATTTACACTAGAATTACAAAATCTCCCCTGAATATTCAGTTGTCCATCTTTTTAGAACAAACCCTAGGTTAGTATTTAGCATTAAACCCTGTGGGTCTGCCTTAGTTTTAATAGCAGATTCTCTGATTGCCAGCAGCCTTAGTCTTTATGTTGTACTTCTGAACACTCATGGACTGGACTTCCTAACCCTTAATGTGAATGTTCTTTGGATAAGAGCCACAACACAACATTGAATACCATAACGTTAGCTCATTATAGTTAAAATTTTTTCTCTTCCCGTGTGTGTGTGTGTGTGTGTGTATGTGTGTGTGTGTGTGTATATATATATGTGTGTGTGTGTGTGTGTATGTGTGTGTGTGTGTGTGTTCGCACATGCGCTCCCTAAGGCACTTCAATAGTGTCCGACTCTTTGAGAATCCATGGACTGTAGCCTGCCAGGTTCCTCTGTCCATGAGATTTTCCAGGCAAGAATTCTGGAGTGGGTTGCCATGCTTTCCTCCAGGGGATGTTCCCAACCTAGGGTTTATTCACTGTCTGGTCTCTGGCTTTGGCAGAAGGTTTCTTTACCGCTAGCACCACCTACAAAGCCCTCCCTACTATGTAGATACTCTTAACTTGGATTTAAGTTGAATTCTTGGCTAATCCTCACAATCTGCCTGCATTTTCCATCACTGACTGAATTTAACAGTCTATATTTACTTTTTTTAAAAAAATTACTGCCTAAATTTCCCATATTCTGCTATGCTGCTACTGCTAAGTCGCTTCAGTTGTGTCCGACTCTGTGGGACCCCATAGACGGCAGCCCACCAGGCTACCCAGTCCCTGGGATTCTCCAGGCAAGAACACTGGAGTGGGTTGCCATTTCCTTCTCCAATGCATGAAAGTGAAAAGTGAAAGTGAAGTCCCTCAGTCATGTCCGACTCTTCGCGACTCTATGGACTGCAGTCCACCAGGCTCCTTTGTCCATGGGATTTGCCAGGCAAGAGTGCTGGAGTGGGGTGTCATTGCTTTCTCCAATATTCTGTTATATTTACCTAATATTATGGATTTGCCAAGATTTCCAATCTTGGCCTTCCCAGCATATCCCATCTTTCTGTCACTCCATTCCTGATTCTGATAATGAGACCCCTCCTTTTTCATTACCAAAAACTTTTTACTGAGAACCAACTATGTCCAAAGAACTATCCTATATACAAGGATATAGAAGTGAGTCCTCATCTGTGCAGAGCTTACTCTTCAAATATTATGATTCATGCTATCAGATATGCACACAAATTAAAAGAACTTTGAACTTATTCCAACTGTATTTAATTCTTTGTTTTTTAAAAGCTCAGGAATTTTTTTAAACCCATCATTTGGGTATAAAGCCTAATTATTACTTTCTGATATACATTCCTAAGATTTTTGCAAAGTGTATGGATTTAAAATTCTTACAAGTTGAATTACCTTTTCTACTTATATAAGAAAATAGTCTATAACTATTATCATAGAATCCTATGGATTTTTTTTAATATTAGAAAATACCTAATTCAACACTCCTTCCCAATAAAAACACATTACATGGTATCTATACACATAATCTAGTTTTTTCTCAGATATTCAGGAATTAGGAGTTTGTTATACAAGTTGAGCTTACATTACTGCCTCTTTAATCTGTACCATTTCTGATCTCAAAATCAAAGAGGGAAAACACTGTCATAAGACAAATTTCAAATATTTGAATACCACCACTCTGTTGTTCTCTAATTGGAGACTTCTAAATTTGTGGCAGGGTTTATAAATCTTTTACCATCCTGACCCCTGTCCTGTGTATGCACACCACTTAGAATGTTTCAACAGAAGTAACAGCACTCTTAATAGAATAAGATAATCCAGATGGGCCAACACAGAGCACCATAAAAACTCCTGAAACCTGGATAATCTAAAATTGCAGGGGTATCACATCTTCATTTCATACTGAGTTCATGGAAACAAAATCTTATTTTCATATGAAATAGAAGCCAGATATCCTCTTTTGTTATTGCTGTTGTTCAGTCGCTGAGTCATGTCCAACTATTTGCGACCCGATGGACTGCAGCCTGCCAGGTTTCCCTGTCCTTCACCATCTCCTGGAGTTCACTCACACTCATGCAACATTGAGTCAGTGATGTCATCCAATCATCTCATCCTCCATCATTCCCTTCCCCTCCTGCCTTCAGTCTTTCCCAATATCAAGGTCTTTTCCAGATGAGTTGGCTCTTCGCATCAGGAGGTCAAAGTATTGGAGCTTCAGCATCAGTCTTTCCAATGAATATTCAAGGTTGATTTCCTTTAGGATTGACTGGTTTGATCTCCTTTCAGTCCAAGGGACTCTCAGGAGTCTTCTCCAAAACCATAGTTTGAAAGGATCAGTACTTCAGTATTCAGCCTTTTTTATGTTCTAACGCTTACATTTGTACATGACTACTGGAAAAACTATAGCTTTGACTATATGGACCTTTGTCAGCATAGTACTACCTTTGCTTTTTAATACTGTCTGTAGGTTTGACACAGCCTTTCATTCAAGGAGCATCTTTTAATTTCATGGCTGCAGTTACCTTCCGCAGTGATTATGGAGCCCACAGAAATAAAATCTGCCACTGTTTCCATTGTTTCCCCATCTATTTGCCATGAAATGATGGGACCAGATGCTATAATCTTAGTTTTTTTAGAATGTTGAATATTATACCAGCTTTTCCATTCTCCTCTTTCATTTTCATCAAGAGGCTCTTAAGTTCCTCTTCAATTTCTGCCATAAGGATAGTGTCATCAGCATATCTGAGGTTATTAATATTTTCCTAGCAATCTTGATTCCAGCTTGTGCTTCACTGAGTTCAGCATTTTGCATGGTATATTTTGCATATATATTAAATAAGTAGGGTGACAATATGCAGCCTTGATGCACTCCTTTTCCAATTTCGAACAGGTCAGCTGTTCCATGTCCAGTTCTAACTGTTGCTTATTGATCTGCATATGGGTTTTTCTCAGGAGGCAAGTAAGGCGGTCTGGTATTCCCATCTCTTTAAGACTTTTCCACAGTTTGTTGTGATCCACACAAAAGCTTTAGCATAGTCAGTGAAGAAGAAGTAGATGTTTTCTGGGAATTCTCTTGCTTTTTCTATGATGCAGCAGATGTTGGCAATTTGATCTCTGGTTCCTCTGCCTTTTTGAAATCCAGCTTGAACATCTGGAAATTCTCAGTTCATGTACTGTTGAAGCGTAGCTTGAAGGGTCTGGAGTATTACCTTGCTAACATGTAAAATGAGTGCAATGGTGAGGTAGATTTAACATTCTTTGGCAATGCCTTCCTTTGGAATTGAAATGAAAACTAACCTTTTCCAGTCCTGAGGCCACTGCTGAGTTTTCCAAATCTGCTGGCATATTGAGTGCAACACTTTAACAGCATCATCTTTTAGGATTTGAAATAGCTCTGCTGGAATTCCATCATCTCCACTAACTTTGTTTGTAGTGATACTTCCTAAGGCCTACTTGACTTCATACTCCAGGATGTCTGGCTCTAGGTGAGTGATCATGCCATCAGTGGTTATCTGGGTTATTAAGACCTTTTTTTCTATAGTTCATCTGTGTATTCTTACCACCTCTTCTTAATATCTTCTGCTTCTGTTAGGTCCATACTATTTCTGTCTTTTATTGTGTCCATATATGCATGAGATGTCCCCTTAGTATCTCTAATTTTCTTGAAGAGATCACTAGTCTTTCCCATTCTATTGTTTTCCTCTATTTTTTTCCATTGTTCATTTAGGAAGGCTTTCTTATCTCTCCTTGCTATTCTTTGGAACTGTGCATTCAGAGGGACATATCATTCCCTTTCTCCTTAGCCTTTTGTAAACCCTTCCCTAACCCTAACTCTAATTCTCATGTCTTAAACTAAGTTAAGCAATTTTTTTATGCCTAAACAGAGTAAATTACATTTATGACTGTTAATTTTTTATTGTTTGTTTCAACACAACATGAATTCCTAGGGCGGTTGAAACTTGACTCAGTCAACTATGTTACTATCCCTCCCAATTTTTTTCCATCTAAAAATAAGATTGTCATATATGACTTCACCCAAATAATTGATAACATTTTTCAACAGTAAAAAGGCAGAAGACAACTTTGTGGCACTCCCAGATGGCAGCAAGCCTTTAATCCTTTTCTTTTCTATTTGTCCCCTTTGTATTTCCTTATAACTAACATATGTGTGCTATAAAAGTCTAATACAAAAATGGAAAAACTAGAAATAAAAATGAATGCATTCCTATCACAATCCTACTCTCCAGAGGTAAAAATGTTTAATATTTTGGTACATATTTATCTAACTCAAACTTTACATTTTATATATATTTTGAAAGTAAGTGACTCTATGAATGCTGTTATGCACACCTAGAGCCAGACATCCTGAAATGTGAAGTCAAGTGGGCTATAGAAAGCATCATTATGAACAAAGCTAGCAGAATTTCAGTTGAGCTATTTCAAATCCTGAAAGATGATGCTGTCAAAGTGCTGCACTCAATATGCCAGCAAATTTGGAAAA
>SJYC01076193.1:0-16790 GCA_006408675.1 Madoqua kirkii | reverse complement strand
GTCAGCATTTCTTAATGATCTACAGTGATTATCTACAGTCACTTAAAAATTAGAAATTTGTTTTCAAGGAGGCTTAAAAATGATTTTAACCAAAACAGTTGCATAATACTTATTTCCCATTGTTTCTATGTAAACCCAAAGCTGAAATCAGTTGAAATGCTTTAGAATTAAAATTTATTATTAAAAAATTATTTGTGAATAATGTATTTCTGAGATAAAATTTAATGCTGTAGAAATCGATGTAATGATTAGGAAAATGTAAACCCTTCTACGCTGAAATATTAATTAAGACTAAATCCTGTTTCTTTGATTTTTTTCCCTAAAAAAAAAAAAACTTACCTAAATCTGATAATGGATCACTGAAAAATATATACACATTACTATTCATTCTCATATATTCTAACTACTGCTCATATATAACATTCATTTTCCCTCCAAGAGCAGAGTTATCTTTCTTAAAACATAGATCGGATCATGCCACTTTCCTATTTAAACTGCTCCAAGAGTTCCCTATCATAGTAGCATAAATTCTAAGCTTCTCAAATTTACCTAAGTAGTTCTACAGGAATCTACCTCTGGTCTTTCTCTCTGATTTCCCATCCCCTCTTTCCTTTATCCACAATGTCCAGCCTCATTGGACTTTTTAACTGTTGGGAGACCATTACATTATTATAAGTGAGAAACAAGGATGGTAGTATTGGAGATGTTGAGAAGTAGTCAATTATGAATGCATTTTGAAGGTAACCCCAACAGCAATTCCTTACAAGTATGTTATGGAAGAAAGATGATTCAAGTGTAACTCCAAGGTTTTGGTCCTAACCAACTGGAAGGATAGAATTGCCATCAATTAAAATTGGAGAGACTAAGTTTGGGGATGTATTTGGAAGAAAAAATTAGGAATTCAGTTTTGAAGATGTTGAATTTGAGATGCCTGAGAACTGAATATATGAACCTTGAGTTAAGAAGAGAGGTCTGTGCTAAATTAAAATTCTTTGAATTATTGGAACGTACTTGTAGTTAAAATTATGAGACTTCCTTTGTCTACAAAGGGACTGAGCGTAGACAAAAATGAGAAGGGCGTGAAAACTGAACTAGTGAGCCCTCGGCTTTGATAGGGCTTCCCGGGGATGCTGGTGGTAAAGAGCACACCTGCCAGTGCAGGAGACACAAGAGGTGGAGGTTCAATCCCTGGGTCAGGAGGATCCCCAGGAGAAGGGCATGGCAACCTACCCCATAGCCTCGACTGGAGAAACCCAAAGAAGGCTATAATCCAAAGGGCTGCAAAGAATCAGACATGATTGAAGTGACTAAGCACAAAATATTAAGAGATTTTAGAAAAAAGGAGGAACTCTGCAGAAGAGTGAAAAAGAGAGGAATAACCACTGAGTGTGATGTTCAAAAGTCTAGTGAAAACATGTCACAAGAAATGGGAAAGATTAACCCTGTCAAACGGTGCTAACTGTTCAAGTAAAATGAAGGCTGAGAATCGGCCATTGGGTTTGGCAATAAGTAGGTTCTTGATGACCTCGACAAAAGCACCCCCAGTGGAGTGGTAGAGATGAAAGTCTGAGCAGGTTAGGAGAGAACAGAAAGAGAGGGACTGGAGACAGCCAATATAAATATCTGTTTCAGGGAGTTTTGCTGCACAGGTACATAAATGACACAGGTTGTGACAGGAAATGGAGTAAAGTCAAGTGTTGTTATTTTGTTTTAAAGGAAAGAAGTTATGTCACATTTGTATTATTTTTGTGTTGATGAAAGTGTACATGTAGAAAGCAAATAGCTGCATATGGACAAGAACTGACAAGTGCTTGAAGAAGCTATGTGGGTTTGTGAGAAAGAACAAAACTTTTTACCCAAGTAGTAAGTTGCTAATTCATAAGAAGGGAGAGAAAGTGAGTATAGTTACTTACAGGTGGGTAGGTATGGAAGGATGTGAAATTCTATGTGAATTCTTTCATATATTTCTTTTTCAGTTCTTTCAGACAAATACAAAGCAAAGCTATTTGTTGACTCAGTTTTCTTTTCTGTAAAAAGGGAGGTTTTCAAAAAGGATTAAATGAAATTGCAAACTCAAGTCTAGTATGTACTTATATGTGATATATCTTAATGATTCTTTATCTACTCTTAGTTTTTAAATGGAAATTTAAAAATGCTTTAGTATACTTCACTTACAGTGAAAGGAACAAATGGCAAAATATCTTAAATTATAAAATTTAGATGTTAAAATAATTGGCTAGTAAAAATTGCTTTCCATAACAGTTTCTGTAAAATACTTTCATACTAAAAATATATTTCATTCTTGAAATTAAAGAAATATACCAAGGACACTGGAACTCCTATTTCTAGTCATCTGGCATTATTGCTTTGCAAGAATACACATGAGAACTGTACAAAAAAAGAGCTTCAGCGCCCAGATAATCACAATGGTGTGATCACTCACCTAGAGCCAGATATCCTGGAATGTGAAGTCAAGTGGGCCTTAGAAAGCATCACTACGAACAAAGCTAGTGGAGGTGATGGAATTCCAGTTGAGCTATTTCAAATCCTGAAAGATGATGCTGTGAAAGTGCTGCACTCAATATGTCAGCAAATTTGGAAAACTCAGCAGTGGCCACAGGACTGGAAAAGGTCAGTTTTCATTCCAATTCCAAAGAAAGGCAATGCCAAAGAATGCTCAAACTACCACACAATTGCACTCATCTCACACACTAGTAAAGTAATGCTCAAAATTCTCCAAGCCAGGCTTCAGCAATACGTTAACCATGAACTTCCTGATGTTCAAGCTGATTTTAGAAAAGGCAGAGGAACCAGAGATCAAATTGCCAACATCCACTGGATCATGGAAAAAGCAAGAGAGTTCCAGAGAAACATCTATTTCTGCTTTATTGACTATGCCAAAGCCTTTGACTATGTGGATCACAATAACCTGTGGAAAATTCTGAAAGAGATGAGACTACCAGAGCACTTGAGCTGCCTTTTGAGAAACCTATATGCAGGTCAGGAAGCAACAGTTAGAACGGGACATGCAACAACAGACTGGTTCCAAATAGGAAAAGGAGTACATCAAGGCTGTATATTGTCACCCTGCTTATTGAACTTCTATGCAGAGTACATCATGAGAAACGCTGGGCTGTATGAAGCACAAGCTGGAATCAAGATTGCCAGGAGAAATATCAGCAACCTCAGATATGCAGATGACACCACCCTTATGGCAGAAAGTGAAGAGGAACTAAGAAACCTCTTGATAAAAGTGAAAAAGGAGAGTGAAAAAGTTGGCTTAAAACTCAACATTCAGAAAATGAAGATCATGACATCTGGTCCCATCACTTCATGGGAAACAGATGGGGCAACAGTGGAAACAGTGTCAGACTTTATTTTGGGGGGCTCTAGAATCACTTCAGATGGTGATTGCAGCCATGAAATTAAAAGATGCTTAGTCCTTGGAAGGAAAGTTATGACCAACCTAGATATCATATTAAAAAGCAGAGATATTACTTTGCCAACAAAGGTCCATCTAGTCAAGGCTGTGGTTTTTCTAGTGGTCATGTATGGATGTGAGAGTTGGACTGTGAAGACAGCTTAGCACCAAAGAATTGATGCTTTTGAACTGTGGTGTTGGAGAAGACTCTTGAGAGTCCTTTGGACTGCAAGGAGATCCAACCAGTCCATCCTAAAAGAGATCAGGCATGGGTGTTAATTGGAAGGATTGATGCTAAAGCTGAAACTCCAGTACTTTGGCCACCTCATGTGAAGAGTTAACTCATTGGAAAGACCCTGATGATGGGAGGGATTGGGGGTAGGAGGTGAAGGGAGCGACAGAGGATGAGATGGTTGGATGACATCACCGACTCGATGGACATGAATTTGAGTGAACTCTGGGAGTTGGTGATGGACAGGGAGGCCTGGCGTGCTGTGATTCATGGAGCTGTAAAGAGTCGGACACGACTGAGCGACTGAACTAAACTCAGCTGAACTGAGATAGAGAGAGTAGTAACTCCTCTCTATAATAAGATTTGAAATTGATTTGTCTCAATGTATACCTGAAGCTTAGTTTAGTTAGAAATATATTTTACTTTTTCCTTGGTTTCCATAGATTTTTTTGTTTGTGCAGTTGTTTTAAAGAAAAAGAATCATTGTGAACCAGTTACATTTCTTAGGTTCTTTGTTAACTGGTTATTCATGTAGTTAAAAATATAAAACCCTCTACTTCAGTATGCTGTGATAAAGTGACTTTCACGTCATTTAAGATATGTGGCTTGTGCATTCTTTTAGTTGAATCTATCATGATTGACTTTCAGATTTAAAAAAAAAAACAACTGAAGGCATTATGATGAATCTGATATTGAAATGTTTTTGTAATTTTTACATGCCTGATAAGCAGAGGTATAACTGATACATCTTTTTGATTTGTGTGATATCCAGTGTGACTCTAATCTTTGACTTTATTGAAGAGAAAAGAACATAAAGGTAAAAGACAGTTTGTTTCTTATAAAGAAATCAACATATTTTGACTGCCAGGTTAAAAAAGAGGCAAATCGGTTTTATTTTCTTGACATTTCCTTATAATTATCCTCACTTATATAGTCAGCTGGAATGCTGAAAGAACTGTCATTTATCTTTGGGTTTTTTTTTTTTTGATAAAACATGACTCAAAATTGCCACAGTTCTAAAGCATATCATAGTTTCATCATCGTGTTTCATTCACGATGCCTTCAATATTTGATATTTTATTGTACTTTGATTCTTTAAATATTCTTAACTCTTTTATAGTTGTAAGAACATATCAGTCCTGAGCTGTTGACAGTTTCTTAACTATCCAAATGAGTTTAAATTTGCCACCTGAAATGCAGGAGAACAGTCCTAAATATACTTTATATTTGTTATAGGAGTAGATACTTTACTGGATACATGAGGACTTCTAAAAATGAAACCATCATATGACAAGAGATAGGTGGTTAAGAAAGCCAGGTTTTCTTTGTTGCCTTGGAATTACTTCTCATTCATTTAAGATGTTTATTAGCATGATATTCATCCTCAGGGCCACTTTATTTTAGGACGTCTTTTTGGGAATGGATATTTCAAATGAGCCAGCCCAATCTCTTCATTATACTGATAGGGAATGCAGTCCCTAGAAGCTAATGATGTCTGTTTCTAACCCATTTAGAGTAAAGGTTACTACCGTTATTGATAATGTTTAATACCAATGCTGTGCTATTAAAATTGTCCAGTCTTGGTGCAAGGTTCTTTATAGCTGCTCTCAATCTTTTCTCTGCTGGTACATTTTGAAGACTAATTTCTACTAGGATTCTAGGCAAATTAAATGATAGTGGAAAAGCATTTTCCATCATTATGGTTGGAGCAGGAACAGTAAATCACCACAGGTACAAATTGAGAACTCTGTCTTAATATCATTGGACTGAAGAAGGCACGTAGAAAATCCTTATCAGTCAAAGCCCAGGATTTAATGAGTGTATACATCAGTTTCTTTAGAGTAGTGCCCAGAAGTTGGTGAAAGCAGGCATCTCTGCAACTTGAATCATTTATAGTTTAATATAAAGAAGGGAGAGAGCAGGGGACATATTCCTCCTAAATCTAAGTGTGAAAATATGTATGCACGCTCAGCATCTCAGTCATGTCATACTCTTTGTGACCACATGGACTGTAGCCCCCCAGGCTTCTCTGTCCATGGAATTTTCCAGACAAGAATACTGGAATGGGTTGCCATTTCCTCCTTCAGGGGATCTTTCCAACCCAGGAATGCACCTGCATCTTCTGCATTACCACTGAGCCACCCGGGCAGCCCATGGGAAAATGTATACACTTTATGAAACAGAAACTATTGAGATGCATTCTATAGAAAAGATCAGCCCATAACTTTAATTCTGTTGCAATTAATAAATCTTCAGCAACCAGGAATGGGAATGTGACTGGCATTGTTTAATTTTCATGCAGATACCTTGGAGATCAGATTGTCTGTCTGGAAATGAACCACAATGTATCAATAAAGAAAATGTTGGAGAAACTGAGCAGAAGGTTTTGGTAGCCAGTGGAGTCTGTCATCTGCATAGCCAAGGAATAATGGAGAAAGAGTAGTTAACTCTATGAGTCATGGTTGAATGGTCAGAAAAGATGAGAACAGAGATGAGGCCTTGGATTCACTCTCAAACAGGTCACCGTTACTCTCATCATTTCTGTTTCAGACCCTCTTCATTTCAACCTGAATACTACTGATCAGTGTGAGTGTGATAGGTTTTCCAATTCCAACAGAGTTTTAAAGTACATTTGGATGGCTTCCCAGGATGAGGCCACAGAGCCAATGACTGACTGTTTCTTCTACAGTTTCTAGACTATTTCCTCATCACCCCTATAAATATGCTGCTCCCTTCATTTTTCATCGTTGCCCTTGCAATCCATATGAAAGTAATCACTATTATACCCTATCAGTAGTCTGACTTTTTAATAAGTGTTTCTCTCCTATTAAAAGCACAAATGGCTATCTTTTTTCCCTACAATATAAATGAAAAGGAAGTGAGACTAGTAAAGCACAAATTGGAGAAAGGAATAAACCTTGACATTTACTGGGGACATATTGAGGGGAGGATAGAGAATAATTACAGATACAGGGTTGGTTACAGGATATGGCATCATTTATGAATGATTCAGTATTGGTTTTGTCCTTCCAGGCTTCCTTGTCCTTCACCATCTCCTAGAGATTGCTCAAAGTCATTCTATCAAGTCAGTGATGCCATCCAACCATCTCATCCTCTGCATCCCCTTCTCCTTCTGCCTTCAGTCTTTCTCAGCATCAGAGTCTTTTCTTACAAGTAGGCTCTTTGCGTCAGGTGGCCAGTCTATTGGAGCTTCAGCTTCATCATCAGTCCTTCCAATGAATAGTCAGGGTTGAATACCTTTAGAATTGACTGATTTAGCAATTATGTAGAACCTAGTCAAACAAAAGATGTTTTCAGGGAGGAGTATTTTGTATGGAAATTGTTGAGGTTTACCCTTGCATGATAGTAATAATAATAATAAAAGACTTCAAGTTTTACTGTTGTTTTCAATTTGTCTGCATTGCACCTACCTTTTTATCTACATGGGGACACACAGCTCTCACTGTGCCCCACTTTGTAGGCTGTGCTCTGGGGCCATAGGAGTTGCCACAGTAATATACTTACTGGCTCTCATGGAAGAAGAAACCATATTTAAAGCAAGTTCGCGGCATTTTAATTCAGACCTTTAAGAAATGTTTCCTTAATGGATACCAATTGGTTAATTAACAGTTGTGAAGAGATGCTTTGCTTTTCTGTGATAGCATACTCTTATCCTCTGTCACCACCACCCTCTCACACACACACACACACACACACACACACACCCCACACACAATGCCATACCTTTTCCTGGAGCACCCTTCCTCAGTCTGGCATTCAGACTGCCTGAGTGCAGCTCTTTACATGGGCATACAGAGTGCAGCGTTTGCTACCATTTAAAACCAGCTTGTTCCTCTATGATCACAAGAAATAAAATGCAAGTAAAGGGCATCAGAAACAGGCTTTTATATTTGAAGACCACACTTTGTATTTTAGCAAGTTCTTGGCTTAGGTTAAACTGTAGTTCAACTTCTTCTAGTTCATACATGTAAATCTAAATTTGTGTCCTCATTTGTTAAGTTTATGGATGACTGAAGTTTCTACCTCCTAAAACTGTAGAAATTCCCAAAGCCTCTTGATCTTTTCTGCTCTCATGCTTTTATGCTTGATGTGGGTACTTTAGATCATCAGAAGTCTTTTTGGTCTAAAGACCAAATGGTCTAAAGACCATTTAAGTCTTTTTATTCTCACACTGGATAAGAAAGAAGGAAGAAGGAGAAGAAAAGAAAAGAGGAAGGATAGACAGAGACAAGAGAGAAGAGGTAAAACTACTCATGGAGATAATTTACCTAATAGACACCCCTCACCACTTGTAAGGTTAAGAAGCTGTCTTTTGTATTCCTATTATCCCTAGTTCCAACACGTGGAGTTAGAGATTATGTAGTGTTACATCTTCCTTGTGTCCCTGTCTTATTCCAGTGTTGATTTTTTTAGGATATTTTCCCATCATTTCATACACTTTAAGGAGTCACATTAAGTCTTTATCCTGTCCCACACACAGAAGTTTTATTGTTTGAACATGACCTTTCAGTACTAACTTTTATTCTAAGCTGTCATCAAGACATTTCTTTTTAGTAAATCACTTCACTTCCTGAAAACCATTCTGAGTGTAGAACCTTAATCAGGACAAATGAAAAAGAAACATTAATAGACTGCAGTGTACCATATTATAATCTCTAAATTGGTTAAGCTCCATTCCAAAAACAGTAAATATTTTTGCTTTATAGCAATATAGCAGCAAGTATAGCAAGCCTGGTCAATGTCATTCTGATTTGAGACTATTTTAGAAAGTAGAATAAAATTTCTTAGGAATAAACTTCCCAGTCCAGACGTTAAACTCTCATCATGAATGAATAAGCAATTTTCAACCAAAATTTTGGCATGGGCTAAGGAATTATTATATAAATATTAATATAATTAAGTTAAGATACTCAGAGACAATCCAATTTGATAATGTAATATAGCAGAAGGCAAGCTCACAAGAGCCAAGATGGGATCTCAGTATAATCTTACGATTAGCATTTTATCTAACATGGAGCTTCACAATTTATTGGTTTAGAAAAAATCTGGAAGCCTTTAGATAGTGATTATGGATAATAAAAGATAAACATATTATACTAATTTGAATAACTCTGGGGGAAAAAAAGAATGAGCTGTTTCTAAAAAAAGCACCTGATTCAGTCAAAGGAATGACATTAGATTGTTAGACTTTTCTGAGGCTAAAGGCTTCCCAGATGGCTCAGTGGTCAAGAACCCACCTGCCAATGCAGGAGACACAGGAGACGTGGGTTCAGTCCCTGGTGGGGAAGATCCTCTGGAGGAAGAAATGGCAAACCCCTCCAGTATTCTTGCCTGGAAAATTCCATGGACAGAGGAGCCTAGTGGGCTACAGTCCATGGGTTCACAAAGAGTTGGACACAACTGAGCGTGCATGCACTAGGAGGCTAGAAAATGAAGAGGAAAAGTTAAAATTTTACATAACCCCCTGCTCATTCTGCCTCTGTAACTCGGCTTGCTCCTTGCAGTCTGTCACGTAGGTCACGCAATCTTGGATAGTGGGGACTTAACTGGAACTGGAGCTTATCTCACTCACCCTTGTTCTGCTCTTTGCAGTTTCCTGGCCCCGGAAAACCTGCTTCATCTGCCTGTCGTTGTAAAAGTCAGGCATCCCCCTCCCCATCTTGACTGCTGTTTCTGCATGCACAAAGCCTCTTAGTTTAAACCAGCCTTTTAGCAGCTAGCATTGCCCACTATAGTAGGTCTATAAAAATTCTGTTACCCCTTTGTTCCAGGCTCAGAGCTTGGAGTGTTAACTCCTCTGGGCTGCTGCTAAGTTGCTTTAGTCTTGTCTGACTCTGTACGATCCCATAGACGGCAGCCCAACAGGCTCCGCCATCCCTGGTATTCTCCAAGCAAGAATACTGGAGTGGGTTGCCATTTCCTTCTCCAATGCATGAAAGTGAAACGTGAAAGTGAAGTTGCTCAGTCGTGTCCGACACTTAGCAACCCCATGGACTGCTGCCTACCAGGCTCCTCCATCCATGAGATTTTCCAGGCAAGAGTACTGGAGTGTCCAGGCAGGTGCAATAAACTTGAGTTCTCCAATTCTCTGAGTGTGGTTTCTGAGTGTGGTGCTTGATTTCTTGATTACTGGTTTCTGAAACACTTTAATTACTCCAAGGAGGGATGCATGCTTTTGAAATTACTTATTAAGCCTATATGTGCTGTGCTGTGCTTAGTCAGTCAGTCATGTCTGACTCTTTGCGACCCCATGGAGTGGGGATCTTCCCAACCCAGGGATTGAACCCACGTCTCCTGCATTGCAGGTGGATTCTTTACCATCTGAACCACCAGGGAAGCCCAAGAATACTGGAGTGGGTAGCCTAACCCTTCTCTAGGGGATCTTCTTAACCCAGAGTCTTCTATATTGCAAGCAGATTCTTTACCAGCTTACTGCCAGGAAACCCATTAAGCCTATGTCTCTCTAAAGCTAGTACTATAAAATCTCTGTTACCGTCTCAATATTTGGGGCACCTGTTAAATGTTATTAAAGCCTTCTCTGGAATTAAACATAAGGATTACAGGAAGTTTTAACACTGGTAGCTGGATTAGGTAGAGTGTTATAATCTTTTTCAGTTTAAAGAATAAGCTGAATAAGACTTTCTCTATTGTTGCCTATTTACATGATTTCAAACAACAGAAAGACTTTCACAAAGAAACAAAGTTTTTAGCTGGCAACAAATTATATTTTTCTCCTCAGACTTTAATATAGTTTTTAATAAACATAACACTGAAGATCCAAATAAACATCTGTTCATTGTAACAATTATGAAGTAAATTATCATAATAGCATTTTTGAATATTATTGATCATGTTTATTATTTTACAAACATGAATTATTTGACATAACTGCTAATGTTGAGCTCATCCTGTCATGCTTATATTTTGCTTTTAGCACTGTTATTTCTTAAAATACATATTTCCCAAGAGAAATTTTTAATAATCAGTGGGAAAAATTAAGAAATGATCATGTGTGAACTATCTTGGCATTTCAGCTTATAAGATTTTTTTTTAGTTCAGGACAGTTTTGATTCTTTTCCTAAAAATCTTCATCTTTATCCCACATGGTTCAGTGACTGAACTGAGAGGCCCATTTTCAACCTTTTATGAGATTTCTAATTCATATTCCAAACCTCTGCACTTTTTCAATCATGAAAAATTCATTGAAGTTTTACAATGCTAACATTGAAAATGTCTTAGTTGTTTTCTCATAGAAAATATTTATGTATCAGTCTGTTAATATACATATGACAAATATATACACATGCTTTTTTTTTCTATAAATTGCTACTATAAGAATAAGTTTTTAAATTCAAATGGATAGCTAGCACCCTTTCAACATACTTATTTTTTACCTGTATAATGGCATAGTGGAGAAAATATGAATTATATATGCCATATGGAAAGAATGTCACCTTCTGAATATTTATGAATGTTTGATGTTTTAAAAATTGGGAAGTATTTCTTTTTAGGACAGAAGCCATTGAAGAAATGAACTGTCATATAACATTCAGAATTCTTTAGGCAGATTTGTGTTTTGTCTATTATGCTTCCATTTCCGCAATTTTGTTGTTAGCTTTCTAACTCTTCAAGTAAAATAAGAGATTTGTGGTTTTTCATATATGATGTGACTCATAAATGAAGAGGTATAATTTCTCTATAAGAACAATTTACTCTCCCATTTCAGAAATATCAACAGCCCTGGCCCTACTAAATGATTAATTACAGTGAGTAAAGGAATTTGAGTTTTTATATTTGAAGAATTTTTGATTTTCTGTTTTGGTGGTACTGCATGAAAAACTAGATTTAATAACCTGTGCCTAGTTGAGAGCAGAGACCATGCTTGTCTCACTCACCATTATGTCCCCTGTGCTTGATATATGCTTGACATGAAAATGGATCTGTTGAATTAAGATATGAATTAAAATACACAATGGTATGTAACCTGTGTTACCATGAATGGGATTAATATGCACATACTCCACATATGTATATGAGCTTATGATAACGCAAATTCTTCAAGAATTTGCAAAGTATTAATTTCATATACTAATTCTCTAAAACATTATCCTATATAGAGTATCATTTTTTAAAGAATGAAGGTAGATGGGAATACTCTTTATTCTACACATATTTTAAGAATCTGATGATTCAAGCTTCCTCAGGTTCATAAAGAGCTTCATTTTGAATTGTCATTGTGCACTACTTTAGATAGGAATATGAGATGGGAAAATTTATGCTGATCCTATAATGTATTCTAGAAGGAGCTATAATTTCTTTTTAGTTTGATTTATTCATTCATTTGTGTTTCTGAAAGACTTTGTGGGAAATAATGTTCTTGTTACTTTTTGTGAAGTTTCTTTTGAAGCTTATGGAGAGTCACTCTCTGTGTATATTTATTATATTCAACTGTATTATCCTTTCAATATTTGACAGATATTTACAAAAAGCATCAATTACTTATGGCTCAGCCTAACATATGTCCATGTGATAATATAATGGGTGTTTATCAGTGGACATTACTATTACATTTGGGCAGTCAATGTGTGTCTTTTTACTGCATACTGACAACAACCCCCATGAGGTATAGCTAATTATATTACCTTTATTTGATAGAGGAATTAACATACTCAGTGAACTGTGGCATTGGGGGTTGAATATTAAAAGTTGTAATCTGAACATGTACACATGTATTATTTTGTTCTGTCTCACACAACAAAACTATTATTCAAAAATTAATTATCTGATATACTCAAGATATTCCTTTCATGATTGATTGATTACTGTTCATTAAGTTGAATATTCTTTCTAGAGGACTAGAATTCTATGTAAATATTGATTGAGGATGAAATCCAAATGAAGGGCTTTGAAGTGCCTTTACTTCTTCTGACAAGCAATAATGGTTATAATAAATTAAAATTTTAATCAATAGTATAAGTGTATATACTTGGATAACTTGCTGTTATTCTTTATGGATTTTAACCTCAATTTAGCTCCAAAGTTTGTGCCTTTTAAATTATAAAGTCTACAGACTTTATAATTTAATATAGGTACTGGGATGAGGCTTGACAAACACCATAATATGAAGTAAATAAGAAAATTTGACATTGACTTTTGGAAGTCCTAATAATTGGTTAAGATTTTATATTGGTTAAATCATAAAGGGACCAAATACTGAAGCTTGGCTCACATCCAGGGGTAAGCTTTGAGCAAGTTTCAATTCTGAACTTAAACAGTAAAAAGGAGTTGCTCTTCTTCATTATTTTCTAATAGAAATAATAATAATAATATTTATTTAGTGCTTAAATATATATATATTTTCCAGATTACTTTCCCTTATAAGTTGTTAGAAAATATTGAGTATGATTCTCTGTGCTGTACAGTAGGTCCTTATGGGTTTTCTCTTTTATATAGTGATGTGAATATATTAATTCCATCCATATAAGCTATTTGCAACAATTAGTTTGTTTTCTATGTCTGTGGGTCTAGTTCTGTTTGGTAAATAAATTCATTTGTATTTTTTTTTCAGATTCCACATATAAGGAATATCATATGATATTTGTCTTTCTGTCTGGTTTACCTCATTTAGAGTATGATACTCTCTAGGTCGATTCATGTACCAGCAAATTGCATAATTTCCTTCTTTTATGCCCAGGTATAGGATTGCAGGATCATATGGTAACTCTATTTTTAGTGTTTAAAAGAAACTCTATACTATTCTCCATACAGGCTATACCAATTTACATTCCCACCCACAGTGTAGGAGGGTTCCGTGTTCTCCACACTCTCTCCAGAGTTCATTATTTTGTTGACATTTTAATGATGACGTTCTGCCTGGAGTGAGGTGATATTTCATTGTAGTTTTGATTTGATATTATCCCAGTTTTATAGATGAGAGAATATAGGCAAAAGCAGGTAAGTGACTGCTCTGAATTGTTGTTTTGGGGGCACAGTCAGTTGTGGCAATTACTTGGAAACAGTGGGAGAGATTGGAGACTGTTTCTTGAAAGAAAAAAAAAATTGTCAATTGATATCACACTATCAGAGACATAGGGAGCTTTTCTCGGAATGGCGTCATTTTCTACTAAGGAAATTTGGATATTGTAAGCAAGTGTGCTGATAGATAGATGATTTTACTTCCTGTCTTGGTAGCAGATTCAATTTCCTATGACATTTGAAGGCTATTGATCAGGGATGTGTTTTAAGGCATTGGTAGTCTTAATGTCTGTGTGTGTTAGTCGCTCAGTTGTATCTGACTCATGTTGACCCCACTAAATGTAGCCCACCAGGCTGTTCTGTCCATGGAATTCTCCAGGCAAGAATACTGGAGTGGATAGCCATTTCCTTCTCCAGGGGATCTTCCTGACCCAGGAATTGAACCCCGGTCTCCTGCATTGCAGGCAGATTCTTTACCGTCAAAGCTGTCAGGGAAGCCCAGTAGTCTTAATAGCACTTTTCAATATTTGTAAGCCATTTCTCCCAAACTGAGCATTGCCTTTCTTTCTCGTCCCTTTCCTTCTAGTTTTGCTACTCTTTTATTTCTAATATCAGAGTAAAACAAAATAATAAATTGTATATTAATCCATCTGTAGTCGGTAGGAATTGTTTGTTGCTTATTTGCTAAGCTGTGTCCAACTGTTTTGCAACCCCATGGACTGTAAGCCGCCAGGCTCCTCTGTCCATGGAATTCTCCAGGCAAGAATACTGGAGTGGGTTGCCATTTCCTTCTCCAGGGGACTTCACAACCCAGGGGTAGAACCCACGTCTCTTGCACTGGCAGGTCAATTCTTTACTACTGAGCCACTAGGGAAGCAGAGAGTAAGGATACACAGTGTGTATTCCTGGGCTTAAAAGGCTTGGAGCTACACCAAACAAGAAGTAGCCAAGTTTAGGGTCCAACACATCAGTGCATTCACACAGAGGCAATATTGATTTGAGGCCATGAGAACATTGGCGTTCCATTATTCTCTTTGAAAGAATCTAGAGATACAAACGTGGTTCATGAATCTGTATTCTTTGAAAAATAAAACGACTTCAACTTCTCATCTACTTAGATTTTCAATGTATAAGTTCATGTTTGATATAGGGAAAGAAGCAGATTTTCATATTATTTTTTATGCCTAAAATGTGACAAAGATTATCAAAATATGGATCTAAAGAAAAAGTACCAGGCTCTTTCTATTGCTGCAGTGGCAGAAGAAAGAGAATGTCAGGGTGAAATTTAGAATTGTTATGGACAGAGTGAAAACAATTATACAAAATCTCCTATAGCTAGCAGCCTTTTGCCCAAAACCAATCTCTTGTTATGGTAATTGAATGAATTTCATTTTAACAGCTATTCTACTTTGCTCAAGTTTTCATACAAACTAAACTATAAGGAAGTCTTGCTTTGAAGTTTGAAAGACACCCTTGAGAATATTGAATATTAATTTTTGAACAAGCTGTTACACTTTAAATTGAGAATAAAGTACCAGACCATGTTTCATCATTCTACTTGTGTACAACCCTTATCTCACTTTCTGAAAATGTTTTAAAAACCCAAGAGGGGAAAGTGTAATGATTATAGAAATCATTTTCTTGTAGCACTTTATCAGTTGTTTTTATCTACTATAAGACATTGACAAAAACGATGATTCAAATAAAATTTAATGCACACTTCCTAGACATTTTCTCATTAAAAGCAAAATAAAATCACTCTGTAACATAATGTAAAGAATGAATACCTTTTTTACTCTAAGGCACAAGTGACTTGGGCTTCCCTGGTAGCTCAGCTGGTAAAGAATCCACCTGCAATGCAGGAGACCCCAGTTCGATTCCTGGGCTGGGATGAGCACTTGGAGAAGGGATAGGCTACCCACCCAGTATTCTTGGGCTTCCCTGGTGGCTCAGACAGTAAAGAATCTGCTTGCAGTGTAGGAGACTTGGGTTCGATCCCAAGTTGGGTTGGGAAATTCCCCTGGAGGAAGGTATAGAACTCACTCCAGTATTCTTGCCTGAAAAATCCCCATGGACAGAAGAGCCTGGAGGGCTACAGTCCATGAAGTCTCAAAGAGTCAGATACAACTGACGACTAAGCACAGCACACAAGTGACTTACTGTAAGATATATTTGCTCTTAAGTAAGAAATGTCTTTATATAATAAATACGAATTCTATCTCTTATAGATTTTTCAGAGATACTATTCTTGCAGTTATTTCCTCTCTCTTCTTTATCATCAGTTATCCCTTCTCTTCTCTTCTAGATCATTGATAGACGATTGAATAGGTAGATATTTTGATCTTATGGTGGTGGTGGTTTAGTGGCTGTCATGTCTGACTCTTGCAACTCTGTGAAATGTAGTCTGTCGGGCTTCTCTGTCCATGGGATTTCTCAGGGGAAAATACTGGAGTGAGTTAGCATTTCGCTGGTCTCCTGCATTGCAGGCAGATTCTTTACTGACTGAGCCACGAGAGAAGCCCTTATCACATATCCCTCTTGGAAGCAATGCTCCATTTGTTCTGCTTAAAAGAAAGTCTTTGATATTTGGACTTCCTTGTCTTCCATCCTTTCTTCTTCCACATCACTATGCTGAAAGTCTCGTCAAGAACTTGTCAAAGTCAAACCCAGTGGACACTTGTGCATGACTTATTCTTTCAGAAGCATTTGAAAGAATTGTTCAGTTTTGTTTTTTCTTTAAGTACTTTCTCCCCTTGTTTTCTAGGACACTGTACTCTCCCAGGCTTTCTATCTCAGTATAAGCCAGTCTCTGTTACTGGCTTATGTTCCAATGTCAAGATTTTTTTCAAGTGCTTTTGGGCTCTAGGATTCAGTTCTGAGACCTCTTCTCTTCTCTATACCAGTTTCTTTGGTGACCTTATCCATTCTCTTGGTTTTATTTTATTTTTTATTTTATTTATTTATTTTAATTGGAGGCTAATTACTTTACAATATTGTATTGGTTTAACATCTGTACTCTCACAATGACTTAATTTTGAATTATAGAACCAAATTTGCTACTGAAATCTAGACTTATATGTTCAGTTTACTTACTGGCATTTTTCTAGATATCTCATAGACATTTCAAATTTAACATCTGAT